>JAEIIM010064358.1:0-13221 GCA_018874515.1 Drosophila greeni | reverse complement strand
AACGCGTTTAAAGATAAATGTTACCATTACATTATGGCAAAACGGCCGGGTTTGAAGCTCAATATCTCGTAAGCGAGCATGTTTTCGATCAAATCCTTTACAGGGCATGTTTTTAGTTATGTCWACTTTAGAAATATGCAAAAAAAAAAAAATCAATTTTTTCAAACCGCGAAGGTAGAAGACCCCCTTAATTTCTACACAGACACACGTCCCTCGGCAATTAGCCATCTTTTAGCCATGAGCCAAGTCAATTTTGTTTCGGCTCGGTCTCTGCTTCGGCTTCGGTTTCAATTTCAGTTTAGGTTTCAATTTGAGCTCCGGCTGGTGAGCTTGAGTTACAGTTTCGTGCCTGGCATGCCAACATGACTCCGAACTATGCATAAACAATTCGATCTTGTGAGCCAGTAGGTACGCTCCGCACACTCTCGTAAATCCTCCACTCAACGCTGTGCATTGATGTTGATTTACGGGTCTGCGGAGTGCTTGTCTTATAAATAGCATCCATAAAGTGTCGTCACCGTGGCTCCTGCCCCTCCATCTCCACCTCCACCTCCGTCTCCTGCATTTTACGTACGCCTTAAAATGTCTCCGGCTACCGCTTTTTATTTTATTTACGACAACTTCACTGCCCCGAGCTCTAATTGAGTCGCCTCAGTCCTAGGCTTCCCTCGTAGCCAGTTCTGTGCTGGGCAACCGCGATAAATCAAACTCAGTCAACGTGATTTCTGCCTGAAAGCCAACCGATAGGGTTTCCTATCCGGGAAATGTAATATGCGACGTAAAGATTGTTTATCGAGACTTTTATCGCCTAGCTGTGTTCACAACAACAGCTAAGGCTGCTCCCCGTTCTACTACCTGATGAAATTTAAATTGAATTTCGGGGAGGCTAGGTGTCCAGCCTATTTGGGCTCCAATTAATCTCATGTTGACGGCCGTAATTGCATTGTAAATGTAATTACATTCCCATCAAAAACAAGTGCTGCCTTTTCAGCCCAAGACCAAGGTGACCCTTAGGGGCGAGACTCTCGAATCGAAATTTAGTTCCAGTCACCATTCTCGATCTTTGCCTCCAGCTGCCGGTTCTCATTAACCCCTGAGACTAAGTGGTGTTATCATTAGGCTGGTTTTGACCCCGCCATTGTCATTGAAGTGATTCATTAAGCTGCAGTTTTACGCCAGACCGCGTTTCGCTTGCTTGTAATTAGAGCCGTGGCCCCCCGTCGCCACTGACCATATATTTCCGGCTGACATCAGGGCTATTGTCTGGGTTAATGGCTTACAATGCGTTAAGTGTTGTAATGCCCCGGCCCGCGGGCCTAGCCCCAGGCTGGGAATGGAAATGGTTTTCGTTTTGGGAATGGGTTTCTGTTTCTGGGCAGTGGGTAATGGGAAGTGGAGCGATGGCACCTGTTCTCCGGCTGCCGTAACTTAATTTGTTAACACCATCCACTCGCCGGGGCCTGCGATCTTCGCCTGACATTGGCCCGACCGCCGACCGCCGACCGCCTAATTGAACATGACATTTTCCAATAAACAACAATTACTTAATTCCTGACCTTAGACAGGCTCTGCTCGAGCATGCCAGGCTGTGAAAATGCCATAAATTATTAGCGGAGCAGAGCTGTCTGCCGTACGATCTCCTCGTGGCTCCTCGATGAGCTTCAATGTCAAAACCATGCCGAGAACCACAATGCCACAGATTCATGGATCCGCAAAAAATCGAAATAGAAAAATGGAAACGACAAGAAGCCTTAAATGTCAAACATTTGGCTCGTGAATTCTCGGCCATCTGTGTGTGCGGCGCTGGAAGTAGAAATGATTTGTTATGCCTTTTCACGAACATCGAAATGCCATCGCGCTGGGACGTGCATCTGGCTGAGAACGCGGTACATTAGCTGATTCAACGGAGTTGATAAGTCTAATTTGTATTTAAGCGGGTACTTAGAGCAGAAGGTGTGACTGGGCCCCAAGAACAGTTTGGTCCACATAGCCAAGTTTATAAATAAATTACCAAGGAACTCTTACGATGCGTAGCAGGGCGTTGCTAGTGTATGAACTAACATTTAAGACAGAGAAGAAAACATTATATGATTGCATTTTCTTACTCTGTTATGGTTTCCTAATTTTTAATTTCTCTACAAATTATAATTCCGACTCCTTATTAAAAAGTCATAAAATGAATTACCAAATCAAACCGATTTAATTCACCAAGAAGATAAAAAGTAGTTGACGGTGAGGCAGGGTCACAACTGATGGCGAGATGGGTAGTTGCTGGATTAAATATTAGCGACATATACTTAGCCACCTATCTTCTCCAATAGAACTTAGTCAGGCCCAGGTGGTGTGTTCTTATGTATCCCCTAGGACCAATAAGACCCTCTAGCAATTACCTATAATTCTGACAGCTTTCACATGTCCGCCTCAAGCGCGAAAGATACATTGTTCGAGCAGGAAGTTCTATTAATGCCGCTCAAGAAGTCCCCAAAGGCAAGTCCCTCGGTCTTATTGCAGGGTATTGGCTGGCAGCCAAGCACTTGATCTCCATTATGTGTATTTGTTACCATTATTAATCTAATGAAACTGCCAGTTAGTCACTCACTCGGCGAGTTGGCTGAGTGGTGCGGCGGTTGGCCAAGCGCAGTTGCAGCGAGTTGCGGCTCAAGCAGAGCCAGACTCCGCGTTTGAGGCTCCGGCTTAGTCGCCCAGTCGCAATAATAGCATTAAATGGCTCTTTTAAATATTATTTATGACTCTGTTAACTGTGGCCTGACATGGCTGTGTGGTGTGTGTGGTGGCCCTCAGGGTCTCTTTGCCACACTCGTAGCGCAATAGTTGTGGAGCGAGGAACGGGACCGGGGAAGGAGACAATTGCTGATTTGAAATTTTGTTGGATCACAGCTCTCGCTGGGCAATAAATTACCGTATCGCAACACTCTTCCCAGCATTAGGGTCCGCTTCGGAGCGTCGTCTCCGATGTGCCTTCGAACAGAACGAGAACCATCGTTCTTCCCAATCGAAGTCCGCGATCACATCGCTCCATGATCGCAGATAATGAAGAATGAAGATTGAGGAATTTGTAGAAATAATTATATATAATGCTGGCAGGCCAAGGACGGGCTAGTTAGTTGCGTTTGTGAGGCTTTTCGCATTTCCATCCACTTTGTTCTACTGACTGACTAGCTGGCCGCCTGATTGAATGACTGACTGAATGACTGACTGAGTGGCTGACGGCAAGACCGATGTGCATGCCCCACCGATCATTGTGCAGTGCCTGAGCGCTTCGCTGGGCATCGGAGCTTATGAGTGCCCAGCCATTGTGTTTGTGTTTGCCCATAGACACATTTGTTCTCCCACTGCAGGCGCAGACTTATTAACCATTCATGTACTTCTCGCCGGCCCGGGCTTGTGCAATGCGCCGAGCTGCGCCTCCGAGTGGGTGCTGTCCCTCGGCTCGCGACTCCGCTGCCCGCCTCCGGCTGGGTGTGGCGACCGAGAATCCGACTGGCTCTGGGTCCGAGTCCGACTTGGAACAGTCGACATCCCTGCCACGCTACGTAGTCGAGTCAATCAAAGGTGCTCGGTACGTGTGTGCGCGTAACCTTGCTACAGTTATAGCCTCAGAAAATAAAACGAAATCGCATTAAGTGGCTAACACAACACTTCAGATGACTGGGCAGTGTTGCAAATAGCCTAAATGGGGGTTACATTTCGATTGATTAGTCAGATATTGGCCAACGAAAATTGCTTTCGTTGCCTCTAACAGAGCTCGGCACAAGCTGTGGGCTTGAATAGGGAACGCGTAGTTAAGTGGCTATCAACTTCCCCGAACTGGCCAGACAGTAATGTTGAGGACTGAGTAGGAAATACATTTCAGTGTAGGGAAAAGCATCTATTTAAGGCTATGAACGGCACCCATACCAAGATGAACAAAAGAATGCGAAATGTGCACAATCTCCGTGCCCGCACACGTGCCGCCTTTCCACGCCCCAAGAAATTCAGCGGGTAAACAATCGCCACCGGGCTAATTGCGGGCAAGTAGAAAGGCAAAGGAATCAAGCCCGAATCAAAAACACATCACAATAAATTCCAAACAATCAGACACCAGACACACCACACTCCCTCGGCGAACTGTGTGCGAAATCCCGCAATGATTAACGATGCGGCTTTCCGACTCCGACGCGGACTCGATTCGAGTTGATTTGATTTGATTTCTGGCTATCCGATTGGTCGCAACCCTTTCAAAATATTTACAGACAAGGGCGCACGCGCCCTAATAACTCGCTCTTTTCCTGGCAATTTTTGACGGTCAGCGGCGAGCGAAATGAACTCGAAATCGAGTCAAATCAAAGGCGAAGCCAATCCTAAAGCAAGTTAAGCGAAATGGAGCTCAGATTTGGCGCTTTGACTGGCCGAATGGTTAATTAGGTTGCAATTGCACACTTGGCGTATGCGTGATATTTCCATTTTCCATTTCATTCGCCCCGGCGGACAGCGAGCACAGTGGACATTGAGCGGCGTACTCATTGGGAGCACTCTGAGTCAGCACAACAGCTCGTCGCGCGGCAAACACGTTTCCAGGCCAAAAGCCCAAAACTGGCAGCATTTTGGCCTGGAACTGGAGACCGTGGCACGTACATCGGACAAATGGACAAACGGTCAGTGGACATCGGACGATGGTCGCCGGACGGCGGACAGTGTCGAATGTGCAGCAAGCGATTTCGCGCACTCCGTTTTGTTGTCGTCTTTTTGGCCAACAAGGTGAAGGTTAGGCGACAAAGCTAAAACCACGTCACCAACAGTAAAACTTACAGAGATAAAAATATATTTATGGTTAGATCGATTCCGTACATTTACACCACAAACAGAGATAAAAAGTTCAACGATTTTGTAATAAAAATAAAGTAGTAATTGCTGTGATGATTTCAAAGTCAGCAAGTCAAATTAAAGAAGTATATACGTAAATTACACATTATCATGTACATAAAATGGAGTGCACTTAGTTTTTCCTGTGCAGGGGACGTTTGAAAAATCCAAAAGAGCTAAATAGCGTAGAGTGTCGACTCAGATATCGGGCTGGTTCCTTACTGGATACTCGACGCCACACCATCTCTGAGATACTCACACACTACTGTACAAGGGCCGTTCTCTGCGCTTCTCATTTCGTATACCTAAGCAAGGCCCTTCTCCACGATTTTCACACACTGCTGTGAAATAGCCTTTCTCTGCGCTTCTCATTCCGTACACCTAATCAAGACCCTGCCGATCCATCCGAATGCGGGCAATTACTTAATTTTATTAACGTGCCGCGTCCAAGGCTTACATGAAATACGACTATATGTGGTGGCCGATAGCTTTTCCGCTTCGACTTTGTCGCTGTGGCATTTAGTGGTAATTTGTTGGGCAATTAATCTAATGGTGGCAGCTTACAAACGCGGCCAAAAAGACACGAAATCGCATCGGGCCAACTTGGCTCGAAAGTGTCAGCCAAAAGATCTTAATTTGACTACATGGCAGCTTATTTAGGCCTTCAAACCATGGTGGGAAAATGCTGGCGGGTTCTTGTTAAAGCCTTTCGAATCCCAGCTTATCTGCCTTTGATAAGACAAAGATCTAAAACTAACGATGCAAATAACTTTTGTTCATCATGGGAAACCATGGAAACTCATTTTGAAGCTCCGCATTACCGCGGATAATAACCATATGGGGATCTTTGATTGCTTCGCTGCTGGAAAATCATACATTTAATAACCACTAAATAGTCTCCTGCCTGGGTGATAAACGGCAATCAGCTGAGCTCTGACATTGCGTCGTCATTAATAATGATGTAGTTTCTGGTGGGCTCTTTTGAAACATTGTAATCAGAGTGGAGCGCACTCGATGCCACCGCCGAGAGTGGAGGAAACATTAAAACAACACTCGAAGAGACCCCATCTGGCATCTCCCATCTCCCATCTTCCGTCCTGAACCCAAGCCCAAAATTAAACCCAAAATCGAACCGAGACACATCCCAGCCCCGTCCAACTGATGGCCGACAGCTGGCAGTGCAAACAGAGCCGCGATGATTGTTGTTTGCCCAATGGTTGGCTCATCCTCAATCCACATCCCAAGTCCCCGAAGCCCGGCTCCGGCTCCGACCCCGTCCCCGACTGCGAGTCCGGCTTTACGGCAGCTGCAAAACTGATGGCTGATTGATTTTCTGTATTTTGTGTCCGTCCGAGATCTTGAGTGGGGGGAGGCGCGATGATTACAACACTCGGCGAGCGATCATTATGGCCATAACGCAATTTGCATTCACCTCTCCGCGTTATTTGGCTTGTTGTCTTTACGGTGTTTTCGACTTTCGGGAAATGGAACTTTGCCGCCATTTGATTTGATTGATTGCAATGGCCAGCGGTGCGTGTCGAAAACAGCCAGCAAAATGCTCAAAATGTCCAATCCCGTGATCCAATGATCCAATGGCCCAATGGGCAACGCACCGAGCGAGCAATTACGTTGCCTTGCGTTGTTTTTCGTTATTTTCCCTCGCGAAAGCCAAAGAAGACATCATTAAGTTCGAATTAGTAGATTGCCCCACCGTTTTGTTGAACAAATTGCGCCAAATATCCGACACCGGCTCAGAGGCAGACACGGCACAAAATAAAATAAAGCTTGTAGCTGCAATCGCGAGCTGCAGATGTTAGGACGAAAGCAAACCCACAGCACAGCAACCGCAATTAATCAGCCCGGAGGAAGTGTTGTGAATGAAAGTGAGCAGTCGAGGTGGAAATACTCCTTTGTTGGAAATAACCACTGGAAACGAGCAGTGGCTCTTGGCTAGTTTCACCATTGAACCTATTTCCAGGAAAGTTGGTGAAAACTAGAACATTTGCCAACACTTTTCAGCCACGTTTTCTGCTTGAAATTGGTGTACTATACTGGGCATTCTCACCAACATGCTAAGCTCTTATAGCAGATCGTTTGCAATTGATGTAGGTATAATTTAACCTCGACTCAGGTATTTGCATAGCTCCATTGGATGTCTCCCCGCCTGGGCTGCACCCAAGTGCGGCAGAATCGAAAAATACAAAAATGTTAAGCCCGTAAACCGAAGCCATAAACTAACGTGTAACTCAATCTCCGACACCCCGCGAATCGAAGTAACGTTTATATAAAAACCTCCTGGCCCAGCGTGTCGCACATTTTCATTAATTTATTTAATGTTGCAAATAAAATCGATCGATGAAAAGATGAAAAACAAAAGCGGGCCAAAGGCGGCGATTTCAAATGCGAATCGCGGTGCGTTGATTTTGATTAATTTGGCCCGCCACTTTCGCCCAATGTAGAGCACTGGAGCCGCGATCGGTATTAATGAGCCGAGCTAATTATGCACAGGCCCGGCACCCACAACCCACCGGAGCCCGAAAGCCCGGGACCCAACTAGACTGATATTACGTAAACGATATAGCTTCTCCGGAGAGCGGGCCGCGGCTAAATTGAACCATCGAGTGTTATCGATCGCCGGCAATTTGCATAACTCGATGATCTACGATCGGTTCAATTTCGCATTCGAGTTGTCGCTACTGTTTGGCGATGTCATTTGTTTTCCCTGCCAGCCTTGCCGGCGCGCCTGGCCGCCCATTGCCCAACTTAATTTGCCCAATTGATTGATGGCGGCATTTCTTTCGGCCTTTATTTAGACTGTGCCTCCGAGTTCGATTTGAATTCGCATTGCCCAATAACGAAACGCAGGCACAGAGGCCGGCCCAGAGTCAGAGCAGAGCCCGAGACCGAAAATGTGTAATTACACTCGCTCGAGCGGTTCCCATTCAAACAGTTCGCCGAATTTAAAGGTTAAGACTCACCATTTAAATTTAACAGCCCCGCTAACACAATGCCCGGCAACTGACAAAGACAACTCGGTCTAAACGGACCAGAGCTGGCTGGGGCTTTGTTCCAATTTTTATGTACTTAGTTTTGAGGCGCCTTTGGCCAGAGTTCAAAATGTTAATTGCTGGCGCAAAAAGGCGAAACGCCTTCATGGTAGACGGGCGGCAGAGAAATCCCCCAGAAACCCTATTGAAGTCAGAAATAAAATGGGCAGACCAACCGCAAGAGCCACTGGGGAATCCCAAGTTGTGTTTGAAAAATGTAGAGCATAATCTACGAGTAGAAAGGTCTACTGGGTTAATTGTCTTCCTTCAACTTTTACAGGGAAGTTATTGAGATTTCTTAATGAGGAACCCAAGTTCCTGACCTCCACATTGTACGTTGTTTATTTTCCAAAAATGAAATAGTGTGTTTTTTAATCTTCGAAAGAAAATAAACAATAAAGTAACCTTAAGCAATCAATGTTTCAAGCCGAACTGGATTGCTTCCAAATAAAACAAAAAAGTACTTGTGATTTGAATGAAAATGAATGGTTCAAAAACTTACATAGAGGTACTTGTTTGGTTTACCCGAGTTTAATTTAGATCAACTTCGTTTAGTCTTTAGGGATCGACCAAAACGGAGCTAAGCTCTACTTGGAGGTTACTTAGCCTAAAGTAACCTCACCACTTATACCTTTGGGGACGATTTTACTAAGTCCTAATAATAGTTTTTCTAGCATAGCATATATTTTATTACTTTTTCGTAACCAATTTCCCACAGCAACCAGCTGCCACTGCTTCTTAACAAACACGTATCTTGCCTCAATCAATTTTTCTATTTGAATTGATCATATTGGTGGGAGACCCAACAACAACCACAAACGCCCACGGACCACAAAAAAAAATCAAATCAAAATACAAGAAGCCAAAACCTCAAAAGTGGTAAGCAAATTCAGTAGCCGAGGAGAAAGGGGGCCAGGCACGATGGCGATACGGAGCCAGGCAGCTACGGGCCTAGATCTCCGGGTCTTCGGAGCTGTCTCGTAAACTTTACAGACAATAAATCGAATTTTGTACACACACAGTAATCAGATTTCATCTGCTGAAATTGAAGCTGTCTGATGGGAAACGCAGAATCTACATTAAGAGTTTTTTGCGCATGCCCTTTAAAAGTGTATTGCTACTGAAGGGGGTATGCATCATGACCATTCGAAGGGGTCAAGTTCAATGAGGTCTTGCCTAAGTTTTACGAGCTACAACATATCCAAAATAATAAAATTTCATTTCAAAACAGGCAAATAGATCATTCTTTGCTGGGTACACTCACATGCTTGGCTGGCTGGATCTTTGTGTCTATATAATTGCATGCCACATTGATTTTATGGTTTTGGCTTTGGTTTTCGGCTCTTTTCCAGCCATTACGGCTTGGCCAATATGTGTTTGGCTGTTCCGTCTCGTTTTTGACTGGGTCTGTTTTTCTGTACTTTTTCAAGAGGCCTTTTCACTCATTATTTCGCGCACTTATTATTTGTACAATGCGAGCCGGCGCTCGCTCATTAAATTTCATTCATTGTGCAAATGAATGGCGATTGTTGTTCGCTCCGGCTGCATTTAACCGCCTCGTTTCTCGCATTATTATACGTCTGAGAGCTGCCCCGAATTGGGGGCGTCATCATCAGGGCGCTGATTGTTCAGATCTGGCATTATCTGCGTCTCTTTGACAGGCCACGATAGTGCGCTGGGAAATTGTCACAAGGCAGCCGCTGTGGCCGTGATGCAATCCGCATCTGCGGTTTTCGACGTTGGCCCAATGAGCTTGCTAAAAAGATATTGGGACACATCTGCGGTGCAGGCGTCCCACAATTGATACCACCTCTCATCTGCGATCGTCGTCTGCCGGCTACTTTGGCCTAAGACATGGCCATAAAAACCCAGGAGATGATTACTCGAGGGGCTGCACTCAATTTGTTCAAAGCAACTGCGCTGAACATAAAGTAAATAAACATTTATCCGAGACCTTGCCTTGAGTGTTCTAAGCGGTCTTATATTTGCGTAAATACCAAAGGTAATTAACTTTTTACGCAAATAATAATAGCTTCGTTTTGGCTTCTGATCAGAGTATGATGCCTGCCAGTCAAATATCAATTATGGAGAATACTAAACAGCTTAGTGTTATTGAAATATGAGTTTATGGTCTGCCCAATAGCTCATTTCTGGTGTTGTTTGTCACCTTTTCTTTTGACTTGTTTTGAAAGACTAGGGAAATATTTCGGCGCAATCCCGTCATTATTTTGACCACGACTGGCTCATTACCGCGTCTCTTTCGGCCAGGGAAATGTCACTGGGGACGAGATTCGAGCTTGGTAATTGGTAAATGGCACGGGGAACACGGTGCCACTCGCTCGGTGACATAATGACACATAGAGGCTCCGGGGAAATGTCGGAAGGTGGAAAGGTTGCTGGGAAAGGCAGATGAACGAATGGCCAGATGGAGATGTCTTGCCATAACAAAGGAAAATAAACTCTGGCCTACACGGAAGCCAGGAGAAAATGCGGTCTGTGGGTCTCGTCCCCCTATCCCCTTTCCCTCTTTGCTCTTTGCGATTTTCCATGTATTCGTATAGAGGTTCCAGTAATTGCTGAAGATGTCGTAAGAGCGGCGAGATGTCTGGGAAAATGTTTTGGCGCTTTGCATTTGATACTTTAGCTTTGTTTCTACTTTTCTGCCCCTCTGTGGTCTCGCTGCCCGTATTTTTTCCTTCCCCCCTCGTTGCTGATTAATTTGTTGGCTTTCTTTTCGCCCTTTTGTCGCTTGGCTTACTCAACTGCCGCCGACAAATTAGCGACTCGCGCTCTGTTTTCCCCGGCGCCTAATTGAACCGAAACTGAGTCTGAAATCGAAGCTGAAGCTGGGTCCAATGACAGGTGGTGTAATCGCGAAACGGCTTTATACGTGTTATTTGAATGCCCGCTGATAGAATTAACCTTCATCCACGTCCCAGGGGCCCGAGAGCCGAGAAGCGCGAGGTGATGTGCGAGAAAAAAGCAACCCACCGGAGAGACAAAGGCTGGCAAAGTGAAAGCGCTCCGCCACAAATCAAATGCGACTAGAGTTGATCCGAGTCGGGTCTGGCCATTGGCCGGCCGGGTTGATGACTCCGAGCCCCATAATTCTCGGCTGCCAAACAAAAGCGCAGCGAAAAGTTTCACTTTCACGGCTAGCTAATTAAGTCGCAGTCCGGTGGCGCGAAGCACAGATACTGCTGCAGATACAGCCACGATTCGAACACTTACCATGGTGATGGATCGCTTCCTGATCCGGCGGCTTGGCCAGGGCCACGGATGCCAGCGAGAGCACGGCGAGGCAGCTGCAGATCACCAGGTGGCGGCTGAGAGCTGATCCTCTGCTGGACTCCAACGGTTTCGCTGACGATTTGCTGCCCCGGCAGCAGCTCCTGCTTCTCCGCGCTGTCATTTTCTGTGGTCTCGCCTTTGGCGTCTTCTGCGGTTCGAGGGATTCTAGCGAGATAGTAATTGCATTCACTTTTATTTATACGTGCAAAGGAAAAGCAGCTGCAGCATCAGCAACGTCGGCAACAAAGCAGAGCAGCGGCCACTGCAAAGTGAAATTTCACTTTCAGACATTCAAGTGGACTTAACGCTCAGGCCCAGGCGAACTTGCGGATTTTGGTTTTGGTTTCGACTTTTGAGCGCCGTGTCCAAGAGCAAGTCTGGCCAACACATGCACACGGACGCAGAGATACACTCGAAACACAGGCTGGGGAGCGCATGTGAGCTGGGGTCACGCACTCCACTCCGGTACCCAGCACCCTAACAACGAGGTCGGGTATACGGATATTTCTATCCACCCTGAAGAAGGGAGTGCATTGAGAGTCAACTACTTAAAGGGCCTTAAGACAGGCTTGAAAATGTTTTATTCATAACATGCAGAGACTCTTGAAAAAGGTGGGGTAAAATAAGAATTGCACTTCGAAGTTTCTATTCCGTTAATAATGCTAGTTTCAGGAATGATTTTTGGGTTTTAAGGTAACGTGAATATAAATTCAATCTGGGACCAGAGAGATTTTAAGTTCCTAAAATTAATTTCCGCAAAGATAATTCAGAAAGACTGAATGGTAATTATTAAAATGCCATTCATCTGTATATTTGGGGGTAGATGCAGAACTGGTTACGGAGTAAATCCCAACTATAGCCCTACTACTTAATCTGAACTTTCGTAGCGATTAAAATAAAATAAGGTATGCCGAAGAGCATCGGCACTTCGATCTTGCACCAAGTAATAGTTGGAACTGGCGATTATTGTGCTGCAGTTGTTGCCAAAATGTTGTTGCTGCTGCTGCTGATGGGGTTATTGTTGTTATGACTGTCATCTTATCGGCTTCGCATAAAAGTCATAAAAATAAAATTTATTTTGTTAGCCGCTGAGCAGCGGCAACAAGTTAACAAAACAGGCAGCAGCTGCTTTTCTGCCACATGCAACGCAGCAAAAAGACTTTCGCAACGATTTTATTTGGCCAGTTTGCTAGTTTTGTTTGTTGTTTCGTTTTTGTTTTCGATTTCATTATTGTTGTTGTAGCAGGAAACTATTAGCGCGGAACCGCAGCCACACACACTCACAGAAATCAAGCGCAAACATTATTTCATTTCGGTTATTTGTAATTAATTTGCATTTCGTTAAAGTTTCGAGTAGTAATTATTTCGAGCACTTGTGTGTTTCTTTTCCTTTTATTGCTTAGTTTTTAGATGCGGAAATGGCGCGCCATCAGCTTTGAACACTTGAACAAAATGTGAAAAAAAAACAGTTATGCCAAACTGAAAATGAAAATGAAAGCAATGAAGCGGACGCGCCAGGACTTTGGGTATTTTGTATTTCTATGGAAGCACTTCCTAGGTAACAGGCACTGGCTTACGGGGCGTATTAGTAATTGGTAATAATTGTGGAAACGGGGAATCGGCGGAAACGCACGTTCAAATCGCGCTTAAAGTCTCGGCTTGAATCGCGACGTCTGACGAGCGCTCCCAACGAACGCCATCAACGGTCTGAGCCTCGCGCAGGCGCCATCGTAAAGTTTTAAGCCCGATCCCCATGTTGCAGCCAACGGAGAAATAGAGAAACAGAGAAACAGAGAGAGAGGCACGGAGATACTGGTTTATGCGCGGTTGAGTTCGATCATTCAATACAGAAATTTTTGCGAACAGACGCCAGTTTATGCATTTGCTCATACAAACATAAACATATTTTTCTGCATTAAAAACATTTTCTAGAATTAAGAACTATTATCCATGAGTAGAAGGTAAATCAAGTAAAGCCACCACAAATACACCTTAATTAGGGCGAAGTGCCTTTTTTGCT
>JAEIIM010064354.1:0-22618 GCA_018874515.1 Drosophila greeni | reverse complement strand
CAACAAATGAAAACCGAATGAAAGACTTTGAAGAGGTAACCATCGAGTCCTGTGGCCAACTCTTTTCATGGACTCAACGGAAAACCGATTGGCAGCCTTTTCATTTTGAATGCATTGGAATTCGGAATTTTGATGGCACTGCAAACGTTCTCGACTGGAAATCCAAAATGCAAAATGCGAATTGCATCAAACTTTATTAGCTGCCGTTCGCTGCCAAATCGAGTAATGAAATTGTTCGAGGAGGCCCGCCCGCAACACGTGTTGTGTTTCAACCTGCCTTAGTTCCGTACTCGGTTCCGTATCCGTATCCGGATCCGGGCAACTCTTAACTGCTTACGTGAGCAACTACAAATTGCAGCGAATGGCAAAAGTTGCTGACGGAGGGGTTCCACCAGGAAGCCGGTGTACAACACTTGCCACTCGGAGCCTTTAAAGCACACATGCTGCACATGTGGCCACGTGACCGGGAATGGCAGGCAGGCGGGGGGATCAGTGCTAGCCAGGTTCTAAGCCAAATATAATGTTAACCAATATAAAAATCAATAAGATTTTGAGACCTGAAAGCACCACGAGATTATGAGGCTAAAATCACTTTCTTTTCAGCTTTAAACTGACTAAATACATTCCGAAAAACTCGTATCTTTAACACATCATAAGTAAATCAAAAAATATACCTAGTCCAAACCCGGCAACACTGACACGGGGTTAAGGGTAGCTCCACCTCCTCCCCCTCCTTAGACAAATGCCACTCTGGCTCTTCTTCCTGGCAGTAATATAAATAATACTTTTTTACGTGCCCCGAGAGCTGCACTTGAAATGCACAGGCTGTGTTGCCTGTTGGACCTGCACCTTACCTAAATAACCCGAGCAACTTGTCGCTGCTCCAGTTTGCCATCTATTGCCTGCGGAACTTTGACACAGTTTTCCTCGTATTTTTCCAGCAAAAACTTGACTTTAAGTGTGTGTAGGTGGATGTGGATATTGGATGTGGATGTGGATGTGGATGTGGAGGCGGTGCACAAGTGTTGGCATCAAATATTTAACAAGCCTTCCCCCCCCCCTCTGTATGCAATCGGAGACAGGCAAATTTGCCCTGGCAACAAACCCAGAGTCGGTGTGGGTTATGTGCCCAAAAACACTAATTTCTTGTGTGCCCTTTAACGGAGTTAGTATCCAGATTGGATTGGGGACCTGCACGGCTAAGGAGGTGTGAAAAAGATGAGGTTAAATAAATGTCAAAGGGGTGACTCAGAAGAGATAACTTCAGAAGAGATAACTTTGTTAAGGCAAAGAGGGTCTTAAGATATTTTTTATATAGTGGAATGAATTCAAACGATAAATATATTCAGATCAAGAGCTGAACTGAGGCAATCAAATGAATAAATTTAAAGGAAAATGTTAAGTTGTATGAATGATTATAATTTGTATAAGTTTCAAGTGGCTTTTCAATTGAAATGTCTCTTTATTCCTAGTAGAGATTATTCTCGTCAGTGACTGACTCACTTTTGATAAGCTCACAAGCTCAAAAGATCATTAATTCCGCGCTGTCAATCGCAGTTCACATCGAGACTCTATCATTAGCACTTCTTGAAAATGTCAATCGCTCTGCTGTTTTGCTTACTCCTTGGATTGGACGTAGCTCTAGCCGTGTACAAGCCAGATCACAACTGCGAATACTTCAGATATAGCGTTAAGGATCAAGGAAGAACTCACATCGGCATCTTTACAGCCGACAGTGCAAACATCAAAAACTTTTATTGGCAGGCAAAGTTTTCGGCGAGCGGCGCCCATAAGGTATTATATATAAAAAACATACCGAAATAAATATATATCTCATTTAAATTGTTGTAAAAGGACCAAGTAGACCAACTCGATCCGTATCCTTCTAGTGGGGAACTGGCTGCCAACATTCAAAGCGGAAAAAAAGCTGAGATGTTTGTAAGCTTCCAAAACATTGAGGACGATCTGCCCAAGTTGATTTTCTTTGCGCTCAATGGCAAAACTCTGTGCAGCAATCAGGGATGTGAGTAAAAGTATAAGGATTTGTTGTAGTTTTTTAAAGGAAAGTTCATTTATCATTTATCACAGATAAGGCTCCTTCAACCACAATTACGGTGGGACGGAGAATGTCCCTCAAGACTGAGAGAACATACCCGGTTCCTTTTAAAACAAACATCCAATAAAGAAAGTTTATGAAGGAAAATTTAACACAATTTTCAAAGAAATTAATGTAAAAGTTATTAATATAGAAGCATACTAATCCTTTTTAAAAAAATCTTTGTGCTTTAATTTTTAACAATTTAACTAGCCTGACCTCGATCCTGTAAAAAGCTTTTTGTGGTTATAAAATATTCCATGATGCTAACCAAAACTATTTGAAATGGTCAACTTTTCTGGGAAACCCTGGTAAAACCGACAAGTGCTGTTTCCTGTTTACCCAGAAGAGGACTACAACGGAAAAGCGTTTGGGACAAGTTTAGGTATTAAAATTTCTTAAATTGAGTGACGCCCAAAGGCAAGTTGATTGCATCTCCCCGCTGAACTTATTTTTTCTATTCAAGAACCGCAGGATGTTGCAGGTCCTGCCGCTGGAATTTTCCGTGCTATTCCCGTGCCCTCCAGGGCGGCCATGTTCGACGAAGTCGAAATGCAATTTCTGTGTTAGCGGAAGTTTGCCGCCTGTAATGAAAACTTGAGCATTTAATGGCGTTATGACGAGCGGATGTCACACAAAATCGAATTTGGCGGCAACTACAAGTGATTTTTCCACCTAAAAGCGAACCAAATGGCCGCCCGAATTAAAGAAAATAAATCATTCATGGCTCGCCCCTGAAAAGAAATGTATGCAAAATGGGCTTGTAATTTAATAATGCGACGCACTGTATTTTTTTCGTTTTCCATTTTCGCTGCCGGCAGGCTCAAATGCAATTAAAATGCAATTAAATTAGCCGCAAGGCTGGGGGGCATATAAAAAATATAATAAAAAAAAATAAATAAAAAACATCAACAAGCACAAATTGAATAAAGGCAAAAACGTGAAAAGCAGACGCCTGCCGTCTGGGAAAATCCAATGCGGAAAAGGCAAAGAGTCAGCAATAATTGGAAGTTAAATTTTAAGAGCTGGCAGGAGGGGCTGCTGTTGCACACACATATACATAAACAATTTATGTAAATTGGAAAAAGCTGGGGAAAGTCACGCCGAAACGCAGTCGAAGGTGACAGTTGGTGGAGTGTATTAATTGCTTTCAATAACCCCAAAATGTTGGGGACGACAGATCATATCAATCGGAATATTTCTTTTCACATTTCAGGCACAATTTGATATATAGATCTATGTTAGCCATTGCGATTTATGTAAGATAAATAATGTATCGGAAAAATATATTCGAATGAAGGCAAATAATTGTAAAACAATTTATCGATAATTAAACGATAAATGCAAATCTTAGTCGATATGCAAACCAAGTGATATGAGCGATAAATTGATATTTATCTTGATTTGAATATATCAAAACAATATTGTTGAAACAAAAAGAGGCACAAACGAAATACAAGTTTGTGGATATAATTGATATTGATGATTTTGGTATTTTTAAATGCTTCTTTTTTTAAAACATTAAAAAATATCCACTCGATATATATAAGGCACATCCCTAATGGGAATCCCACAATCTTCAGGCCAATGCCAGGGGCCAACCTTGTGATATATCTGTGACCAGACCCAGATCCAGGGGGGGTTGGAACTTGGCACAACTGTTTTCCCCAGAACGTATGCAAATTCCAGAGATTTGTCGTCTTCTCAATGCGAAAACTTTGCGTGGCAAACAAACAAAAGTCAGGCTGGATGCTCCCAGACCAAATGAAAACTTTGTTCCCCCTTTTCGGTTCAGTTCGGGCATAAAATTGAAATGCAAATTTAAAGCAAAAGGTAGAACTAACGACCAGGCAAACCTCGGAACAGTTTTGGTTGATAATTTGATGGGAAAAACTATTTGAATAACCGCAGGGCGGCAGCCCTTGCCACCCCCCCTCCCTTCGAACCATTGCAGCCACAAAGTGAACAAGCCACAGGGACACACGACATCAAAGATAGAATTTTCTGCACTCACTGCCATCGCTGTGGGCCACGCCCTCGCGTAGTAGGAAATATCTCAGTCCCTCCATGGTGTACTGCTGGGCTGCCTGGACCGGGTCCACCACATTGTGCCTGCTTTTTGACATCTTCTGCCCGTCCACCGTCCAGTGCGAGTGAACATAGAGCTGATGCGGTGGCTCCAAACCTGCGGCGAGCAGGAATGCCGGCCAGTAAATGCCATGGAACTTTAGGATATCCTTGCCAATCACCTGCTGTGCCGGTGGCCAGTGGTCAGAGAACTAAAAGGTAAAGGCATAGAGATTTGTCAGAGGATAAGTCGCCGCAGGAGAGGGCAAGTCATACTCACACCCTCATTCGGATAGCCGAGGGAGCTCAGGTAGTTAACCAACGCATCCAGCCAGACGTACACCGTCTGTGTATCGTCGTCGGGCACCGGAATGGCCCAGTGAACACGATTCGAGGGCCGTGAAACCGACACATCCGGCAGCGGTTCACTGAGAGTGTCCAGCAGGATCTTCTCGAACTTTGCCGGGCGTATGCGCGCCTCCTCCTTGACCCAGCGGCGCACATCATCCTGGAATTGGGACAATCTGAACATGTAATTGGTTTCCTCGGTCCACTCGACGGGATGTCCAGACTCCAGGGAGTAACGCGTGCCGGTGGCCTCGTCCAGCCGCAGTTGGGAGTCGGTGAGGAAGGTCTCGTCGGAGACACAGTACCAGCCGCTGTACGCCGCCGAGTAGATGTGTCCACGGGAATTTAAGGTGCGCTAAAGGATCATAGCAAACATCAAGTTGAAACATATAGAAGATAGGAGCAGTGTGGCTAATCTCACCCAGAAATGGGCCACCGCCCGCTTGTGTCGCTGCTCTGTGGTGCGTATAAAGTCATCCGTCTGGATGTTGGCATTCCGGAAGACCTCCCGGTAGCGTTCCGATATCTGGTCACAGTATGTGGCCACCGGTATCCCATGAACCTGAGCCGCCTGCTGGATCTTGGTGCCGTGCTCGTCTGTTCCCGTGCAGAGACGCACCTGGACCCGACCCTCTGGATGCCTCAGTCGCTGGTAGCGACAGTGGGCATCGGCAATCACCGCCGAGTACAGGTGACCAATGTGTGGGGCTAATAATGAGCAGGAAATCTTTTTTAATTAATTATCTAAGACAAGGAATGTGTTACCTACCGGCATTTACGTAAAAGATGGGCGTTGTCACGAAGTGCGAACTATTGTGACGAATGCCCAGATATCCGAGGCACTTAATTCTTCTTATTAGCATGCCTTTTGAAGATATTTTCATAAAGAAAAGGAGAAATATTTACATAAAATTAAAAACAAAATAGGCAGTGTGACCGTATTCGATTTGCTATTAACAGCTGATGTTCTGCTATAAAGAGCTGTAGCTCTGATATAAAAAGCTCAAACAGTCTGGCAACGCTAGTATATAAAGCCATTTCTGAGCGCCAAATTCAAACTAAAAATTATAAACTATAAAATTACTTACAATATATTTTCTTAAGCTCCCAAATAGCTTAATAATCCCCGTTTTTGCAAACATAAACACAAGTGTTCCATTTTAAATTTTAATCTGTAGTTTTTATTAAACTTTTTTTCTTTAGGGAATAAAAAATATAAAATTCCTTCGACAACAGCGTGCCAAAAAAGGTGCGCGCGCGTCTCGTTGAATGGCTGCCAGAAAAATGCTATGGAACTTATTTTTTGTGTGTGTTTTGCCTCTGTACAAGTCCGACCGATCGCGCTGGCTAGGAATATACATGATAAAATTTTTTTGACAAAATACCAGGAGCGGACTATATATAATGCTAGAGTCTTAAAAGCGAAACATAAATCGTTTAAAACTAAGTAGAATACAAACGGGAGCTGCTGGAGAACTAAGGTTATTACGATTGCCACAGAAAGTCGCTTAAACATCATTTAATATTATATAATATTCATTGAATTTGTATTATTCGAACCGTTTTATTTTTGAAGTGATTTTACAGCGACTTCTGTGGCATTCCCGCTGTGTGTGTGTGTGTATGATACTTGTGTGCTCCGTTTTTCTGGGCAAAAAAAATGTACATTGCATAAAACTTACAACTCAAGGTGTTAATAATAATAAAATATACAATTACAATTTGTGGGTTCTGTTCGGTAATTTCAAGGGGTGATGCTTGGTTTCCTTCTCTAAATACATAATATATAAGTGTGTATATTTAAGCATTGTGTTTTAGCGGATATTAGTTCGTAGCTTCAATCAAACATAAATACGCCCCTCGAGCTCTTTCTACATTAAAATAGTTTTCCTCTTATACACATTCTTGTTTGAACTTAAGCTTAAGTTAATTTCTTTTAATTTTCTTGTACATTAATAATATGTAGAGATATATTTATTATGTTTCCGTATGAAATATATATTTACAATCTAACACAAAGCCCCTGTAAGTTAATCGTTTTTATCCGTTCATCATTCGCCTAAGCACAACAAGAGTTATATATGTATATTGATCGGCTTATTTTAGTTAATTAGTCGTCGAGTTTATATATAGAATCTGCTCGGAGCCTTAGTGATATCTACGTAATGTATCATATCCGTAACATATTTAATATACAATTAATTCCTTCTCCACTTCCCCACTGAATACTGACATCGTCGAGTTTCTGCGTTGCCTTCGTTGCCATATGCTGTCTCTTTAGGTATATCGGATATATATACTCGTAGAATATAATATCAACTGTTTTCAACTCTCTTATCTTAACTGCCTAAGAAGTATGTTTTGGGGACTACATAAAACGAAAAAGTATATCACGATTGGACCAAAACATATACATAGATCGAAATAGCTTTCCATCTTTCGTTAACTACAAGTGTTTCACATTTCACAATTCCAGGTGTGTGTTGGGGCTGTGATTCAAAGGAAAGTAATCTATGGGCAATGTCTGCGTACTTTTTATTGTTAAAATTTCAATACTAATGAATATATATGGTATAAAGCCGGAAATCTATTAAAATTTATAATAGCAAGCTCAGGCTTAATATAATACGTTGGCTTCAAAGGGAAAACCAGGTTTTTTCAATAAGCTTTTCCCTATTTGGTCATGCAAATTGAATACTGTTTGTAACGTGTTATTAAAAAAATTTAAAAAGTGTTCTTAGACTTTGAATTATTTTAACAAACTACGTTATGTTTGTGGAATTTAGTTGAGGATTAAACATTCAATTATTTCTTAATTTTTATCAATAATCTGAAATGAAAAATTCATGATTTTCCCTCTGCCAACAAAATGATACAAAAATCAACATTTTCATATATCAGAAGCAAAAATACAAGAAATAAAATTATATATCAAACAGAATACGAATTTATCGCAAAACTATAATGTATCGATCAAATTTTAAGTCAAATATCGATGCATTATCGATATATTGATATTTTCTATCGTATCTACAGAACGTGAATGCATTGCCCATAAGATTACCAACTCTTTTTGGAACGACAACCCCTAGATTCTCGCTCTGAGTATGTAGATTTTTTTTTTCTTAACGCCCAGCGTTCCTTCTCGCCCCATCCCATTTCTAATTTAAGTACTTGCGACACCTCTTGGAGCCGCATGAGCAGGGTATCTTCTCCTCCTCGAAGGGGAATTTATAGTCGTAGGTAAGCTCCTCGCCCTGCACAATGCGGCGCAGGGCAAAGATGATAATGTGCTTGTGTCCGAGTATGTCCACCACCTTGGAGTAGCAATTTGGCTGCAAGAAGAGCGAGATACTTAGGGTGTCCTTTCGCGAATATACAAAACATTGCGAGTACTTACCTCACAGGAGTGATTGATAAAGCGGGCCGCATTGCCGCGCATGGTGGCATCTACTACCAGGTTGTCATCGATCTTGAACATGTAACAGCCGATGCCGCGGCCATCATAGTAGCGTTCCCTTTTGTCCGTAAGCGTGGATCGGATGAGCTCGCCGGCGTATTCAATGACCATTTCACCTGCGAAAAAAGGGTTAGTATACTGACTAGTCAACCCTTCAAACAAAATGCATTCTCACCTGCTTCAATGTCCTTGGTGCAGTAGAGACCACGTCCATGGATGTGCGAGCGAAAGACGCCGACATAATCCTTGTAGGTCTCCTTCAGAGTCCTATACTTCATTGCCATGGGTAGATTGCTGCCAGTTCCTCGTCTGAAACCATATGGTTAGGTGACTTTTCCAAAGGGAAACTACTCTTCAAGAACTCACCTGGGCACCAGTTCATTGTCCGACGGTTGGACAAACACCTGAATGGGCTGCTTGCGATGCCGGGAAGCCAGCCAGCTGAACATGTCGTACTCGCTGCGATTGGCGTACGGTTCACAGCGGGCACACTCGTAGGCATTCTCCTGCAGCTCCAGTTCCTGATCGGAGCCATAGTCGAGCAGGCTGTGGTGGGGATCGCCGCCAGCAGAAACTGCCGCCGCTGCCCTGGCACTGCTCCCGCTGCCGCCATTAGTGCCGCCTTGGCCGATACTCGCCGCCGTCGAAACGTTACCATTCCGCTTGTGATACTTGGGCGTATACTTGGAGCACTTCTCCACGCCCGGCAGCTGCTCGATCAGATACTTCAGGGCGTTCGTCTTCAGTCCAATCATCTGAATGCCGCCCATGTCGGCGAGCGGACCCTCTGGCAGCGGCGTCAGGCCATGGGCCCGCCTGGCCACCTGCACCGCCTCGAACACCTTCTCCCAGATCTCTGCTATCGAGCTAGACTTGTAGGTGAAGCCATCTTCGCTTTGGATCTCGTACAATAGATGGGGGCCACTTATCTTCCTTGGCTCTCGAACGGGCGGCGGCGGCGGCGGCGGTTCGGGAGCAGCTACCGTGGGCGGCGGCACCATGGTCACTCCCTTTGCAGGCTCAAGTTCCTGCGACTGTTGCTGCTGCTGCTGCTTCCGCCTGAGCCTCAGCTCCAGCTCCACACCATTCTGCAGCTGCTTGAGCTCCAGGACATGGGCGTCGGCCATTTCGTTGATGTAGCTGGCAGCTGCTTCCACGGCAGCCGTTTCCAGCGGCCCACCCTCCTCGAACTCTGGGGCCGAAGCAGCAGCCGCTGTGGTGGCCAGGACATCCTCCACCATCTGTTGATAGCCCGCGGTGCTGGCCTCGACCACCTCCATGGTGGTGGCCGTGGTAATCGAGTCTGCACAGTCATCGTTGGTCAGGTTGTCCAGGATCTTGCTTATCTTGTCCTTCACTGCCGGCTCCTCGCTGTCGGACATCTCGTGATCGTTGCACGCCGAGGTGGCCATCTTCAGGCTGAAGTCATCCTCATCCTCCTCCTCGTCGTCGTCCTCGTCGTCGTCGTCTTCCTCGTCGAGATCATCCTCCCCGAGATCATCCTCCCCGTGGTGGTTGTAGGCATCCGTTTCCATGGCCTCCATGGCCTGGAAGCTGTGCTTGTCCATGTGCAAGCTGTAACCGTTGCTGACCAGCTGCTGGCTCAACTGCTCCCGCTGCTGGTGCTGCAGCAGCAGCTGCTCGGTCTTGGCATCGGCCGGCGAGTGCTTCTCGTACAGTCCCTCCGTATAGATGGACTCCGTGGCCGGCTGCTCCTCCATTATGGACTCCATGTGGGCAGCCACCGGCACAATGCTCTCCAGGCCCGGCACGGACTTCAGTTCCGTCTCGTAAACGGGTGAGGGCGACGATGCTGCCTTCAATTGGGCGTAGCACTTGGACGGAGCACCGACACTGGTCACCTGATGGGGGATTACCTGCTGCTCGAGGGGCTTCGGCGGCGGTGTGGGCGAGGGGGCCACGGGACAGTCGTTGGCCATGGGAGCGGGCTCCTGGCGCTGCTGCATTGGCAGCACCCGGTTCGTGGGTCGCGTGGTGGAACTACTGCTGCTGGTTGGCGGCGGCTGTTGCTGCAGTGGGTTCACTACATTGGTGGGCAGGACACTGTTGCAGTTGCCACTGCTCCCTGTGTTGTTGGTGCTGCTGCTGCTGGCAAAGTGCTGCACTTGTACGCGACTCAGCAGATCCTGCTGCTGCTGCTGCGGCTGCTCCTCCACGACGAACTGCGCCTGGTTCTGCATCGCTGGCACTGCCACTGGAGTCGCCTCGGCAATGGTTATTATCGGCATGGTGGGCTGCACTTGCACCTGTTGCTGCTGTTGCTGCTGCTGGAGCTGGAGTGTCTGCTGTGGCTGCTGGGGAATGTGGAGTAGCTGCGCTGCGACCTGCGTTTGCTGCTGCTGCTGCTGTGGCTGCGCCGGGATTCGCTGCTGCTGCTGCTGGACGACCTTGGGCACCTGGTTGCTGATCAGCACGGCGGGATGGTGTTGCTGCTGCTGCTGCTGTTGCTGCTGCTGCAACATCGCCTGGGTCTTGGGCGTGGGCTTCATCAGCTTCGGCTTCACCTCCAGCTTGTGTATGGGCCGAATCATGTTCGTCTTCTTCTGCAGCGGCTTCGATGCAATGCTGGGCGGTGCTCCGCAATTGGTTCCAGTTCCTCCCGCCGCCGCCGCCTTCATGCCCTTCATCTGCTGCTGCTGCTGGGAGACTTGCTTGAGGCCGGAGGAGCTCTTCATTTGTGCCTGGGCCATGCTGGTGGGCAGCACCTTGTTAACCACCACCTGGGGCTGTGGCGGCACCTTGGACATTCCCGCAGCCTTGGCCTGGACATTCGTTCGCTTCAGTTGCGTCGCCACCGGGGGAATCTTGGCCGTGACCACCATGGGTGAGCTGTAGTCCATCGACGTAGTGGACGCTGTCGAGGAGCTGGGCACTGATGTCTGGAACTGGAAGTTGGCGTTCTGCAGCAGCTGCTGGGTGGCGGCATCGTCCTGAGATTGCTGCTGCTGCTGCTGCTGGAGGACACTGGCTGCATTGAGGAAGGTGGTGCCGGCACCCGAGGCATCTCCCGGATTGTTGAGCACCACATAACCGGCAGGCAGATGGTCCACGATTGGCTCTATCTTGCTCGCCTGGAACACCTGCGTCGTGGTGGCCGAGAAGCTGGCATTCTGGCTGAGCACGCCGGGCATGGCCGTGGACACGAACTGCTGCGACGACATCACCGTGTTCTGGACGATTGTCTCGAGGCCGTAGTACATGGGTTGCGTGGCCAGGATCACCTGCGGCGTGGTTGTCGTCGCAAACTCCAGGCCAGTGGCCCCGCCGCCTGTTCCGCCCAAGATCAAGGGCTGCACCTGCTGCTGATGATGATGATGACTGCCGCCCGCCTGACCGCCATCTGTGGCTCCGCTCAGCTGCAGTGTCTGCGGCTGGATCAGGGTTCCAATCACCTGGGGCTGTGCCGTCAGCATCTGCAGTCCCGAATTGGTCGGTGTGGTGGTCAGCATTAGGTTCCCGCTCGCATCCGTTTGCAGATAGGTCGCCCCACCGCCCGCCGGGGCTGTGGTCAGGAACTGCGCTGGCTGGGGCTGCGGCTTGTACTCCCCCGTCGTCGGTATCGAGATGTACTGGAGGGGCTGACCCTGGCTGCCATCGGCGGTCGTTACGAAGGAGATGATGTTCTGGGGCTGAGCCTGCGGCAGGATCAGCTGCGGCGCCTGCGCCTGAGCGCTGCTCTGGAAGAGCAGCTGCGGCTGGAGGAGATTCTGGCCCATCACCGTGATCGGTTGCTGGACCTGCTGGTGCGTCTGCTGATGCACCTGCTGCTGCTGCTGCTGAGGGTGCGGCTGCAGCTTGGCCTGGATGGGCTTCACCTGGTGGTGGCCGGACTTCAGCTGCTTCTGCTTGGCGGCCGCCGCCTGCTGTGCCGCCTTGGTGGCCACCGTCTTGAGGGGCTTCCCCGCCGCCGTTGTCAGGGGGAGCATTATCTTCTTGTCCGTGTTGGTGGCCTGCAGCGTCTGATATGTGGCCGTGGGCGCCGCTGTGGCTGTGGCCTGCATCTGCGCCTGGGGGATCTGTATGAACTGCTGGGTGCCATCGGGGTTCGTGGACACGGCTATCAGCTGGGGCTGCGGTGCTGGAGCCGCCGTCACCGTCGGCTGGGCGAGCGTGAATCCTCCTCCCAGGTTGGCCAGACTCTGCAGGGAGTTCGCGTACAGCTGCAGCTCATCCGTGCTCGTTTGCGTCGTGGGATTCGGCTGCGAGATGAAGAATCCGTTGCCCAGTGACTGGGGCTGCAGCTGGAGAGGCTGCAGACCCTGCAGACCGAACTGGCCCAGGGAGCCGAGGCTCTGCACTTGCGGGAACGAGGCCGTGGTGGTCTGCAGGTAGTTCAGGCCGCCGGCATTCGCCAGGAGCTGCTTCTGCAGCTCATTCAGGCTCTCGGCACTCAGCTGGGAGCTGGCATTGTTGCTGCTGGTCGCTGCATTCACATCCGAGTCCGACTCGCTGGTGGACATGGCGGGGTCACAGCAGGTGGGCAAGTGGCGCTGGAAGGAGTCATAGTTGCGGTACGTGCACTGGCACCTCTCGCACTTCACCTGCCCGGTGAACTGGGCCGTGGACAGGTTCCCATCGCCAGCAATGATACGGAACTCTGTGATGGAATCATCTACGCCGTCCATTTGCATGATCCGCATCTTGGCGGACTCCTCGCGTCCCTCACTCTTCTCGAAATACCGCTTGGCCGCGCTCCAGGTGAAGCTCTTGCTGCGCATCGATCCGCCGCCGGATGTGGTGGCTCCCCCCTCGACGGAAATCGCCTCGCTGATGGACTGCCTCCGCGACACGCCGGCCACATGGGCCATCTCCTTCTTCGTGCGCTGCTGGCTGCTCAGCGTGAGCAGCCTGGCTCCTTCGGCCAGGTTCTTGGAGAGCTTCCGCCGCTTGATGGCATTCGCCATGGCACTATTGCCGTCCAGCTTCGGCCAGGCCAGTGTCTTGAGCATTTGCACCTGACTCGAGTTCCTGGCAGCCGAGAGCATGGCGTCTTCCACGGGATTGCTGGCCGGCCAGCCGCCATTGCCCAGGCTCGTGTTGGAGTTCCTCGTATCCTCGTCGCAGATGGTAACCGGATGCTGGCCCTGCGCCTGGTTGGAGGACATCGCCTGAGTGCCGTCCTTGGACTGGTCGCTGATGGCAAACAGGTCCGTCTTGTCCGCCAGGTCCTCGTACATGAAGATGTCCAGCATCGAGATCCCGTCGAGCAGTTCGTGCGGCAGATCCTCGAATATGGCATCCTTGATCTCGGGCGGCAGCAGATCGGCCTGCTGTTGCGGCTCCTCCTCCGTGTTCTCGTCGGGCGGCACGCAGGAGCTCGTGCTGGGGAACTCCCCGGTGCTCCACTCGCTCTCCAGGAGGTCGCTGCGGGCCAGGCTGCTGTGCCAGCGGGCAATCTGCGCCAGCCCCAGCTGGACCTCCTTGCCATTGGGATTCGTGTGATCCACGGTGTAGTTCCTGCCCACGTCCAGCGCCGTCAGGGTGGAGCAACTGTTCTGGATGGTGGTACGCACCGTGTACTCCACTATCTTCCACGGCTCCTTCGATGACCAGTACAGGCGGCTGCACAGGAAGTTGATGGGCACCACAGCCTCGTAGGAGTCGGAGAATCTGGGCACAATGGCGCCCAGCTGTCTTACTTCCAGGGATCCAATGTGGAACTGCACCCTCGCGGGTTCAATTAGCTTCTTCCGCTTCCGGTCCAGCTCCACGTAGACTGGACGGGACACCTCAAAGTTGGACTCGTAGGTGACGCTGGGCGAACCGTTGGCCTTCAGGGCATTCCCATTCTTGGCGTGCGCCGGACAGTACATGGACTTGTCCGTGAGGAAGGCGCACTCAATGCTCCTCGCACAGGGATAGTGATAGTGCTCGCCGCAGGAGCGCACGTTGCAGCCAACAGTGGCGCCGCGGTTGCCGCACACCGTGCACTTGATCATCCTGCCCCGGGCCACCGCACTGTGCACGTTCTGGAGGGAGCCGTCGATCTCCTCGAACACCTCCGCCGACCACATGGCACAGTTGGTGTGCACCCAGCAGTCGTGGCCGCAGTACAGCAGACGCGCCTCCTCTCCGGACAGGCCCTCGCCGCTCTTGCGACAGAACAGGCACACCCTGGTGTCCAGACGCATCTTGATCCCGCAGCTGCCGCCCAGGTCGTCCACCTCCTCGAGGGGTATGTCGAGGACGCCCGACCGGGACTCGGTCTGCTGCTGCGAGTGTTCGTTGTACACGGAGGCACTGCCTGCTCCGCCCTCCTGCAGGTCCTCGTAGGAGCACGACTCGAACATATCCTCCTCGAGGGCATCCGTGCAGGCCTTCGTCTCGTTCTGAAACCAGGGAAACTGCTCGCTCAGTAGCTCCTTGTAGGCAATGTCCAGCTCGTCACAGTTGCTCTGCTGAATCACCTGGCTCATGTCGTAGTTGAACTCGGCGAGGGAGACGTACGAGTTGCCGGCAATCTTTTGCTTGATTTCCACCAGACTGAAGGACTGCGGGTGACTGCTGTGACTACTGCTGTGACCGATGGCCGACGACGGCTGGCAGGAGCAGGGCAGCGACTTCACCCGCGACTTCTTCAGGAGCTGCTGCTGCTGCTCCTTGAACTCGTACACATCGTCGCTGTTCTGCGACTCGCCGTCACTGCCCAGACCATTGTCCGATCCGCTGTTGAACTGCAAGGCCTTGGGCTGGAGCTTGCCATGGCTAGCGGCTCCGCAGGTGCAGCGCAGTTTCTTGCGGGGACTCAGCTTGAGAAGGGCACACGCCTGCCGCGACTTACTGAGCAGCTTCAGCACACTGTACAGGCTCGCCTTGAACTCCTCCATGACGGCTTGGCGCCACTCCTCGGCCTTGATCCGCGAGCTCTCGCTCCTCCGGGCACACTTCTTGCAGATGAACTCAATGGACTCGGGGAGCGTGCTCAGCAGGTTGTACTGCTCGTCGCTGAGGCCCTCGCACTTGGAGTGCACCCACTGGCCACAGTCGCCGCACTCCATCATCTTCAGGTCGAAGTCGTTGTCGTCGTAGCATCTCTGGCAGATGGGACAGAAGTTGCCCTTCTTGCGGAGCTTGAAGCAGCCCGTGCACATGGGCAGGTTGCCCACGAACTTGGACACCTTCGTCGTGGAGCAGGACTTGCACTTGAGGCAATTAACACAGATCAGCGGGCGATCGGCGCCCAGGAGCCGCTTGCTGGTGCCCAGGCATGTACTGTGATAGTTCTTCTGGCACTTTTGGCACTTGACCTTCGATCCGGAGGACATGTTGCAGGTGTAGCAGACGGTGCAGCGTGGGCACAGCCAGTTCAGGCGCTGCGTCAGCTGATTGAGCGATGAAGATCCTCCTCCTACGCCACCGCCCGCTGAGGCATTTATCGTCGTCTCCAGCAGGCTGCCCATTAGCGTGGTCTCCTCGAAGGAGCCGTGCTTGAGGTTGTACTCATCCTGGACACAATACTGATGATACGGCTCGCAGCAGCAGGCGCAGAAGATCAACGGATCCAGACCCGTTGAGCCGCAGAGGAAGCACAGCGCCCGCTGGGCCACTGTCTCCGTTACGATCAGCCCGAAGCCCGATTGGCACACCTCGGCCGGGTCGTAGTTCTCCCAGAAATCTATGGATATCAGGGTGCGTTGCTGCTGCCTTTGCTCCTTTGTCCTGCGTCCCTGCGTTTGGCTCTGGGATTGGGTGACGACGCAGCTGGAGGAGGAGGAGGTAATGATGTCTCCGTTCCGCTGCTTTTTGCTGGCCGCAACCACTGTCCTGGTGGTAATCTTTCCACTTGTTGTGACTCCTCCCTCTTTTCCGGCTGTGCTTGCTATCTTTCGTACCTCGGCTGGCGAGGATTTACTGGGCTTGGGCTCCTCAACTGGCGGCGTTTTACAGCTGGCACAGTTGTCGTTCTCATCTGTAACCGTCACTAGAGCAGGATTAGCAGTCACTGGCTCGGGATCAGCGGTTGATGCAACCTCCTGGCGCTCCTGCGCGTCAACCTCCTCCTGGTCTTCCCCAAAGGTAGCCAGGGGTTGACCGAGAACGATGGAGGCACTGCGACACACATGCTTCACCCGGGGACCCTTCAGATCAATCCTCTGACGCTTCAAGCCATCGCCCGGGGCATTACTGCCTTCGCCTTGGGTAACTTCTGGTTGAGCAGTTGCTGCTACCTGAGAGCTTCCAGCAGATGATGATGATGAGGCTGGGGCAGGTCCTGTCTGAGGCGTCTCCTCCTTATGGGATTCCGCAGGTACAGGTTCCGCAGACGCTGCTGATTTTTTGGCAACTGCCAAGGCGGGACTGAGAGGCTTCTCAATCTGCTGCTGCTGCTGCTGCTGCTCCAGCTCCTTTTCCTTCTCCTTCTCCTTGGCCTTCTCCTGCTTGATCGAAGCCTTTCTGCCCGACGGACTGGGACTGATCGCCTCCCCAACTGTGAGCTTCTGGTCCGCCGCATTGCTTATCTTGAGGAAGAGCGGCTTCTCCAGGATAGCGGGACGCAGCAGGGGAGTGCTGCCAAATGTGACATTGTTTTCCGCCAGGGGATTCGCTTTGATGGTGGGCAGAGTTGACGTAGAGTCCGGACTTGATTTCCACTTGACGCCAGAGGTTGAAGTCGATGCAGAGGCGGAGGATGTGGAGACTGATGAACCGGCGAATCTCAAGCTGCCCGTGGGTGATAGCAGCTCCGCGGAGATCTTATCCTCTCGGGAATTGGCCTCTGGCCGCATTCCTGCCGGGAGAATGGCACCCAGACGACTTCTGTGCGCCGCCGGCAGCTGGAAGGCGATGAGGCACTTCTTCAGCCAGCAGGCCAAGCACCTCTCCTTGTACAACTTCTTGAAGTTCTTCAACTGGCTCTTCCCCGAGTGGAAGGTACAGGTGGTGGTGCCATCGCCACCCTTGCATTGCAACTGCTGCGGCTGCTGCTGCTGCTGGTGGCTCGTCGAAGAGGAGGCAGCATTGGCATTGGCACCGCTCGAATTGGCCGATATGGACTTCTTGGTCATCTTTGAGACGAACTTCCGGCAGACGTCGCAGGCCACAACACCGTACTTGCGGGCCTGTGTCACCTCCTTGACCGATGTGGAGCAGACGGCACAGGCGCTGGGACTGCTGCTCTGGACAGCGAGTGCTCCGAAGGTGGACACCGTCAGGGCTCCTCCACCTGCTGCCGGCGTCGTGGGAATGGCACTGGGTCCTGGCTTGCTGTCCGCCTGGAACTGCAAGCGCGGCTGCCTCAGCACAAAGATGCTTGAGCTCGAGCTTGAGCTTGAGCTCGCGGCTGCACTGGTATTTGATTTAAGGCTTCCAAAGCTGGGGATTTTCAAGCTTGCAACCGAGGTGGAGGAGGACGCCGAGGAAGCTCCCCCAAAGAGGCTCTTGGGCGGGGGCGTAGGCTTCTTGCTGATGGCTCCCTCTTCCAGCAGCCTCCTGTTGGGCTTGATAATGCGCGAGGATCGCGTGCTCCTCTTGGGCAGCACAAAGTGCGAGTCCATGACCAGCTGCTGGTGCTTCTCTTCGCTGTCCTCAGCTCCGCCTTCGCTCTTCTCGGTTTCCCCGCTCTTATCGGAAGCTGCCTCATCGAGTTCCTCTTGATCGTTGTCGTCATCCTCGTCTTCGGCATCATCCTCATCCTCATCTTCGTCCATCATTTCCTCGCCCATTTCCTTGTTGTTTTGGTCTTCGCTTCGGCGAAAGGTCACACCTCCCCGCTCGTCGTCGTCTTCCTCCATGGGAGCGCCGAAGGCGCGTGATAAGCCAAACACATTGGGCGACGATCCTGCTCCCGAGTCCTGCGAGGAGGAGGAGGAGCTCGAAGATGGCGCCGATCGAAACTTGAGCGAATTAAGCTTGTCAATGTTGGAGTTCTTGTTGAGTATCTTGGACAAGATGGAGGGCCGGACGATGCATTCACCGCCGCGGGAGTAAGTCAGCGGCCGGTTCAGCGAGTCCTTCTTCATGATCGAGACCAGGGGTATGCGATTGTCTGGATTGTAGAATCGCTTCACCACCGACTTGTCGTCGCTGGTCTCTAGCACATTCCTGAAGGTTACCGTCTTCTTTTGCTTGGCCGTCGTTGCCGTCGCCGATCCTGCTGATGCAGCTCCTCCAGCCCCAGTTCCTCCTTCTGCTGCTGCTGCTGCATTGGGGCTACTACTGCCCAAAGCTGCTGCCCCTGCTGATGTTCCTGGTGGCGGAGCAGCACCTGGGGCCGCTGTTCCCGCTGACGCGGAGCTCGATGGAGCGGCTTCCAGGACGCCTTCATTGGGCATTTCGCTAGCGATTCGCTTCTGAAAAAGTACACAAAGGGAAAGGGTTAGAGAGGGTTGTAGAGGGGAGCGGGGCCGGTGGTGTCTCCGTTCCCGGCCAATCAATAATTCATGCAAGTAACTACGGGCTCATAAAATGCGAAAAGCGGAAAGCAATACAGGCGAAATCAAAAGCAGGGAACACACAGCAAGAATTTAATTAATCATAAATATATTAAAAACCTTAATGATATAAGGGGTTAGTTGGAAATGATTGTTAAAACTTGAAAGTAATTATAAAGAAATATAAGTTATAGTTAAGAAAACCTGAAACCTTAGGATTACCAAGCATTAACCAATAGTTTCTTCCCGTGTAAAGTTTAGTAAAACACAAAGAAGCATGCAAAGGACCAGAAGCAAGTGCGGCTCTTCGAAGGGGATCACCTGGGAGGAGGCGGAGGGCTCTGGGTGCAAAAACAAGTTACTAAGCAGTTCGTATGAGAATAAGCAGGGGCACAGACACCACCATCACCGTCACATGACCGTCAGCCGTCTGGGGCAGACACACGCACACACACGTTCATATGTGGAAGCAAGTTGAGTTGCAAGCGCTAAAACGTCATAAAAGCCAATTAAGCAGGTAAGCGAGCAGGTAACAATGGCGTGGCAGAAAGGGGTGACCAGGCCAGAGACCAGACCCGTCCAGACCAGACCAACTTGAGGGGGTTCCTCCTGCTCGTATTTACATTGCGGGAATCGCAAATCGCAAATCGGAGTGCGGAGTCCGGAGTGTTTGTTTGTGAAGGGTGCACGCAACGCAACTCAACTCGAATCAGTTGCGGAGCTTAAGAACTTAAGGTGGCGGGAAAAGCGGCTTAAACATATTCATAAAAATAAAAGCAAGAGGGGACGGACCCGCGACCAGCACCCAGCCAAGCCAGCCAGCCAGCACACCCGGCTGGAAATCTGGAAATCAACTTACCGGGGCCGCATCCTCGACCGGCTCGCACGTTCCCGCCTCTGGCGCAGGGGGACAAGTGGTGGCTGCCGGCGCGGAGGAGGTTGAGGTTGAGGTCGAGGAGGAGGAGGGGCTGCCCGCCACTGGGCAGTTGAGCTGCAACTGCTGCTGCTTTAGCTTAGAGGTGGAGGGCAGCATTACTTCGGCCCTCGCCAGGTTCAGATTCTTGAACTTCTTGTTGCCATTCTTGCGGGCTCGCAGCAGAGCCGCGCTTATTGCAAAGGAACCACCAGGGGAGATGGCTCCAGGCGAGAGTAGTCCGGCGGATGGGGCAGATGGGGCTGCGCTGGGGGATAGTCCCGGTCTGGGAGATGCTGCTCCAGAGGTGGCCTCAGCCGTAGCTCCCTTATTGGACTTTCCGGATGATGTATTAATGGTTAAGCTGAGAGATTTTCCAAAGCCTGATCCCAGGGATGCTGCAGCGCCCACCTCCGAAGATGCTCCTTGGGATTTTGCAGAGGCTGTTGTTCCAGCAGGTACTCCATGGGGCAAGACGGAGCTGGCTATCACCTCTGACGACCTGGCTGTGGAGCTTCCGGACGATGTCGTCGTCGTCGTCCTCGAGGACTTGCCAGCGGATGATCCTGCAGATTTTCCACCAGTGCATCCTGCGGCTTTCCCAGAGCTTGCCGAGGGCTTTCCGTTAGCTGTAGTGCCTGCTCCCACTAGACTCCCCGTGGAAACTCTCCTCGAGCTGCTGCCTTTACTCCTATCACCATTTGTAGTTTGTTCCTGCGCCGCTCCATTGGTTGCACTCTTGTGATGGGTGCCGCCATTTACTCCGTTGCCATTGGTGGAACCCGATCCCGAGCCGGATCCGGAGCTGGAACTAGAGCCATTGCCCGTGGTCTCCGAGGTGGAGGATGAGGAGGATCCGGTCGCATTGCCCGAAATCGAGGCACCGGCACCCGGTGGATTATCGTCCTCATCGTTATCACAATTGTGGTGGCCGCCCTTTTCGCGCGCTGGCGCGGATTCGGCGCCCGCTTGAGACTCCGTCTGCTGGGGTGGCGGCGGAGGAGGCTGCTCTGAAGGCGGCGGGGGATCGGAATGCGGACTCGGATTGGAGGCGCCTGCGGTGGCAGTGGCCTCATCCTCCAGCTGCAGGACACTGATCCGCTTACGGTTGATCGACTTGGATGGCTTGCCGGGAAACTTGGAGCGGCCCATGGTAGCATTTACTTAGCGCTTGTAGCCTTTGCATTTGCATTTGCTTTTTGCCACTTCAATTTTCGATTTTGAATTGCGATTACGAGTCACGAGGAACGATTTTTCGATAGCAATTGATTTTCCGTTCGATTTACGTGGGGACTCGGAGATGCTAGATCGTCACTGTGGAGAAGAGAGAGGGCACACAAACTTGGTTGATGTAAAAGAGAGGCCAACTAAAAAAGACCGGTATTTAGTACTAGCAAAAGCACAAACAACAACACAAACACAAGCATTAACAACAACAATCGCGTTTGGAATGCGTCAATTTTGCGCCCCTTTTCCTTGTTGTTGTCGCCTTTGGCAACTCGTTTATTTTTCGCTCCTGCTTCACTCCCCCCCGTGCCCCACTCACTTCTTGCACTCTTTCTGGCTTGTATTTATTTACTTATTTTCGCCTTTTTTCGCGCTCTCCTTGCGTTCTCCTTGCTTTGCGAATTACAACTACAAAGCCGAAGGTGACGTCGCTGCTCCAGAGCCTCGGCTTTGTGCGGCTCTCTCTCGCTCGAACGCGTTCGCCCGCTTTCCCACTCCCACTCCCTCTCTCTCACGGGCGCTATTCTCCAAGCCCACTCTCTTGGGCGCTCTCTGCGACTCTCTCCTGCTCCTTGGACAAGAAGCGCGCTAAAGGTGCAATTGCATTTGCAGCTGCCTTCGCTCCTTCTGCCGCCGCTGCTTCTGCTACGTCTTGCGTGACCACCGACACACAGCCGCCAGAGATGGCAGCGGCCTTAAAAAAATAGCCAAATTTTGGGCGGTAGCTAAGACCTACTACTAAGAATAGATAAATAAATCCAATTTTTTATGTAATGGATTGATTAACAATAAATAAGTGATCAATAGTCAATTTCAATGAAAAAAGGAAATCATTTCAATAATTTTTCTTCAAAGTCCTATCAATGGAAAATTTTAACCAAAATATGAGAACAAAAAAAAATAGTTTTGAATACTTTACAGCGGGAAAACGTCCTGGCTGACAGCACTGACCCGCGACAGCGTCGGCATCACACCACCACTTTTACACGCCTTGCCACCACTAAATGTGTGCAGTTAACGAAAAACAAAAAAAAATTAAATAAAAAATGGGATGTGGAGGCTTAACAACTGCTCCTTAAACTCAATTCATTCCTTTGCTCTCACTCTCTTTTCTCGCAGACTCCTTTTTGGGAGTGCGAGAGAAGACTCCTGCTCTCTCTCAACTCTCTCTCTGTTGCACCTCTCTCGCAGCTATCTCCCTCACACCCGCGGGTTTAGTTGTCATCGACGTTTTAAGTGGTTTTTCTACTTCGAGCGTGAACTTTTTCTTTTCTTTTGTTTTGTCTTTGCAGGATTTTCTCGTTTTGAGTTGTTGTTGTTGTTGCTTGAGTGTTTTTTTTTTTTGTGTTTTTGTTTGCTGGAAATTGAAATTCTTACAGTTTCTGCTGTTGTTGCTGTTAAGTGGTGGGTTTTCCTTGCTGCCTCTTCTGCGTTTTTTACGACAGTTTTCCTTTGTTCTTTTTGCTATTTCAGTTATGGTTGTTGTTGTTGGTTTTATGGCCTGATGAAAATTCTTCTTTTTGCGCGTTTAGTTTTTCTGCGTTTCTGGGAGTTTCTGGTCGGCGAATTCACAGTTTTCCACATTGCTGTACTTTCGCGGCGGCAACTTTTCTCATTTGTAGAGGCTCTAGTTGTTGTTGCTGCTTGGATCATTATCATTAGCATCATTATCGCGCCATCATCATTATCGCAACATCATCATCGTCACTCTACTCTCCACTCCTCTCTCACACTGGCGCGCACTTAAGTCTGCGTCTTGAAAAATCTGCGAAAAAAAATCATCAAGGGGGTGGTGTTTGGGTGGGATTGTGAGAAGTGGGAGGAAGAAAAAAACAAAAAGTAGATATTTATTAGTTCGCTTCGTCGCAGTTGGGCAAACAAGTTGAAAGTTGACTTTTTCGAGTGTTTGAGAGTGTGTGTTGGTGACGATGTGCGATGATTATGCGTGTGCGTGTTTGTGGGTGTCATGAGTGTGTATGAGTGCATGAGTGAGTGTGAGTGGTGCACAGAGGAAAAATCTTAGAAGTAGTTAGATAATTACGGGGATTCTCTATGAGTCTCCCCATTAGAAGCGATTTTTTTAATTAAAACATTTACCACAATTTTTAGGCTAATAT
>JAEIIM010064311.1:0-17431 GCA_018874515.1 Drosophila greeni | reverse complement strand
GGGCTCCAGCTTTAGCTTTAGCCTGGTATTAGAGATTTGCCGCTGCCCGTGGCTCTCTCTCCGCTCCAACATTGCCAGCACTCAAGTGTAATCGCTACACGGTCATTATTATTACCTCGCAGATAAGTATTACTCCTATTCTTGCTGAGAAAGCTTTCATATTATTGTCTGGCGCGTCTTTTGTTACATTTTCAGCTCTGGAGGCTGGAATGGCACAAACCGTTAGGTCTAGGGTACAAAACGAGCCAAGTCTGGGTCTTAAAAGAGAGACGTTGACGGAAGTACAAAACGGCAAACAACAATCATCTGTACTATGCTTGGCTGGCTGGTCAGTCATTATGCTAAGTAATACAAAGAAACTAAAACGGAGGCTGTGCGGACTAAGGTTACAGAGAGAAAAATTCAACTAACTGAAAGCTAAGAAAACTAAGGTACTACGAGGACTTTTCGATGCATATTTATCCATTTTCCTCTGTGTAGCACTTACCTTCACAATGGAAGCCATTGCCGCGATAGCCCGGAAAGCAGGTACACGTGAAGCTGCCCAGTGTGTTTGTGCAATGGGCGAACACATCGCACGGACGCTGTTTGCATTCGTTCTCATCTGTAACACAAGGAATGGTAGGGGTTATGTTAACGGTTTTTATCTTTTTTTTTTGTTATGTAAGCCAGCACGAGGCGGGACCCAATCTTAGACTCACCTTTGTCCACGCAATTGCAGCCACCGTAGCCGTCATTGCAATGGCAGACGCCGTTCAAACACGCGCCATGTGTGCACTGGGTGCCATCCTTATCACAGTCATCTGCAGAAAATATATATATACATACGTGAGATCATGAGATCATCATCCTTGGGTTAGGCAAGAACCCATTAAAGAGATTCGCCCGGGTGCCTTGATACTCACTTGTGCATTTGAGCTCTTTGCTCAGCTCATCGGAACCCAGATAACAGTCCTGGGTGCCGTCGCATAGTTTCGATAGTTCGTATAGCTGCAAATAGTCGGTGGACTCGTTGACTTGGCAGCCAAAGTAGCCATCCTCGAGGTTTAGATAGAAGACCTCGCCGCGAAACCGACTATTCGCCCTCAAGTTTGTCTTGAATGGTTGCGGTTGTTGTGTAAATTGTGAATGTACCTGCAAGTGGACACGCAAAAGAATAGGATTAGTTGATTGCTAATTCATTTACAAAGGTATATTTATGATTTCTTATTCAACATAAATAATATAACAATAGGAACGGCTTCACATTTACGCATTCCCGGAACTTTTGTCTTCTGTTAAATTCAACAAATACCAAAGTAACCCTTACCTAAAACCCAACCTTCGCTGCAACCTCATTTCGTAGAGCATAGCTATAGTATTTAGGCGAAGCCGAGCTGGTTTCGCTAAACTAATTTAAATTCAAATTAGATACAGCAAGCTTAGCAGGCGTAGCACCGGCAGCGCTTCTTCAGATTTCTCAACCTGATGTGGTCCATATGGGCACGACCCGATAGTACAGGTACACATTCAGTATACTCTAGACCCGTCTCCACAATATTGTGTTGCTTCGCCGCCGTCGCCGCCACTTAATTGTTACACTTGGCTGATTTTACTTTTAGCAAAACAAAAGTTGTTTGCCGCTTGCCATATTTTCTTGGCCAAAACTTTGCCGACTGTCGACTGTTGTGTGAGTATGTGTTTCTGTTGCCAGCATTAGATAGCCTGGCTTTGGCTGGGGGGGAAACAAGTTTGTCACTTAAGACCTTTTTGTGCTCCAGCAAAAATGAATTAAAACTAGTTTGGCCTATACATGTATTGTGTTTGTCGCACTGCTATACATCTGCGATTGTACTTCTATTTTTGTAGCTTGTTCAATTTGACTTCCTACGCTCAAATATAGTTATTAAGTGGTTAGATCAGATTTGGAAAAGTCTCAAATACTTGTAAAACAAGAGAATGCTGGGTATGTTGGGATTTCAACAGTTAATAGCCAAATCGAATGTGTTTTTCTTATTCTACAATTTATTTTTCACAAAGTGAGCTAGGAATTTAATGTGTTTCTCAGTTTAATAAGTAACGATTCCTTTTTATGATATTTGTGATGATTACATTACTTTCAAAGCTTGTGAGGATTATTTAGACTTCTAGGTCATCCATATGTGCCAGCTGTTACATTTTTTTACTCCATTCGTAACATCATCATTGGCTCTTTACTTTAATTTTTCCAATTAATTCTAGGCAGAGTTCAGTGTCTCAATTACCTCGAAGCAGCTCCTATTCAATTGCTAACTTACTAGAACTTGAAAGTCCCAGCAAATTTTCCCAGTTTCCTCATTTAAGGCACATTTTCTTTGCTTTGTTTGTGCTGAGCGCCTAATGAGCTGGAGTGGAGGCCATAAAAAGGCAGCTTAAAGTGCTCTACGACCCCCGCCGCGGAAGGTGCGAACATGAGGCACTGGCTGTCAAGTTCAAGTTTGCCGCGAATTGTTTTAGGCAGATTCTTATCGGGCCGCCGTCGCTTGGGAGGAAGAGGAGCACACCCGCATGTGCTCCCTCTCGAGTTCTATGTGGCTGCTTGGGGTTTTCAATTGTGTTTGTTTAGTGCCCACTTCACGCCATGCAACGCTAACGGCCTTGCTAAACAATAGATTCCGCCGACGTCTCAGCGACTTTTATCAATTGACAGGCGGCACAATGAGCAGCACATGCACATGCGGCAGAGGCAACACCAGCCAACACCAACAGCTAAAGCGATGCAACAATTAAAGGCGTGCGAGCAAAGATGTGCGAAGTGGATGTGGATGCTGATGTTACTGATGCCTCTGCTGCTGCTGCTGACGATGATGGTGATGATGATGATGATGGTGCGACTGCTGAAAGCTCCCATGACATTGAGCGGCGGTGCCAGGCGACGACTACAATGAGCAATTTTTCGTAGCTTCCAAGCTTGTTAACAGGCGCAATGACAACGTCAGACAGATGATGATGACGACGTTGCACGTCAACGCTCAAGTGCATATCCGTTATAACTGTCAATTGGCATTAACTCCTGCCATCGCACAGTGTGGCACTGCGTGTGTATGAGTGTGTACTTGGAAAAAATTGGTCCTGTTTCGAAAATAATCTAATTAACCAAGTTAAGTGAAGAACTGCGGGAAACTATATGATTTTTGGTGTCAATTTAAGAGATTTGTGAACTAATACAAAATGAATTGGGTTTTGAATAAAGGAATAACTTTAATAAATCATTTTTTTGTTGTATTTTTAAAATACTATCCATTTGTCATTTGCTTCCTTAAATACAAAAAAATAATATTTAAGAAAACAAACCCTAAAAAAAATAATATTTATCGATATTTTGACAGTTTGCAAGCTCTGATCCATGTGCCAATATTAGCTTGAAACTCACATCAGTCAGCAAGTTCGTTGCCTGAGTCTTTTGTTTGTGGGCTAAACAAAAAATTCACAGAACACACAATCAATTATAAACGTATCTAGCTAATCAAATGAAATATGACTGCTACGCATAAATCAAGTTCAGAGCGCACAAAAGAAAGCACAAATCCCTGAAAAAGGTAGAGGTAGAATGTCGCAAAGAAAACCACAAACGGACCAGAGGTGGTTGGTGTCAATGAACTTGGCCGGCTTTCGGCTTAGCGCAGACTTCATTCTGTTTGGCCAATTTCTCAAAGACCCCCTCCTCCTCCTCTTGTTCAAAGTTCCCTAATTCACACCGGACACTCTGCGCGCGTTCTCGTCGTCGACTGCATAAATCGATGACTATCAAAGCGTTTTTACAGCTAATGCGGCTATTTTTATTCATTACGTTGTTTTCTTTGCTTTCTTCCATCGATTGGCTCCGTTCGGTTTGGTTTGGTTTGGTTCGGGCTCCTCGGCCGATGGTCGATGGTGATTCTTGCTGGCCCTGTCATTACCTAGCTGCTCTTGCTAGCCGTTCTTTGCTTAGAGTTTCTTCTGTTCATCCACTGTCAAATTATTTGCTCAGCAACTCTTCCGCCGAGGGTTTGCTCTCACTCTCCTGGAGATATTTCACAGCTAGCTGTTAGGTTTAATAAATATGCTTACCTATGCCCGAGTCATTTTGCAGTAATTTCTTTTTATGGCTCATTTGCATGAGACCCGGCCGCGACCAGATACCGTTAGGTCATCAAAGGTACCATCGCTATAATTTGTTCCCTCTCTTGGTTGTCGGATTCTGTATTAACGAATGTGTTTGTCCATCATTTTCGGGGTTTCGTTCTTTCACTTTTGGGATTGGGATTGGGATTCTTTTTCCATTTGTATTTATTTGTTCCGAAATTTGTTTCATAATGAGGTGGCAGCTCGTAAATTTAATCATATTTCTCTTCTTTTCGGCGGCGGGGCGTGAAAGGCTCTTTGTGCCGCGGCCTTTCGAGAAGCCATAAATTAATTATGACCCTCGCGCTAACTGTTGATGCCACAGCCAGTGATCTAATCCCATCGATATTTAGCTTTAACCCCGCACCAACTTAACACTAATTAGTTTAATAACGCAGGTTTAAGGGGTACTTACTGTACTCGAGAGTAGTAGCACTATCCACGTGACTAGTGGCAAAAATATTTTCATTTTTGCTGCAAAGAAAATAAACAGAAAGAAAGAGCATATTAAAAACCATTGAAAAATCAATTAAAAACGTTACAAGTAGCACAAATAAATACAATTATAAGGGGCCACCTACGGGCTGGTAAGGCGCTTTTCGGCTTAGGGAACAGAGCTCTCCCAGCGCAAAACAAATAAAAATAATTAACTTAAAAATGTTGAGCACGCACAAACAAAACAAAATTGGCCCGGTCATCTCTCTCGGACAGGTGCCAAAAAATAACAAAAGAAAAAAAGGAGAGACAAAAGACAAATGCGAAGACGGGTAAATGACACTTGAAATTTATGCGCAAACATGGTGTCCCCGTCCCCGGACACAGGCTTATCGCTTCCTTTGCCTTTCCCTGTAAAAAACTTATCCAACAACGGGACCGGCATAAAAAATAATACCCAAGCGAACACCTTTTGGCAGAAACAGAAAATGTTTAGTGTAGTGTCCGCAATATTCATTGTTCGCTACCTGTTGGCGATTTTCTCACGCATTCATTTTCCACTTTCAGTTTTCAGCCTGTTGCTGATTTTCATCAGACTTTGGCTTGCTAACTAGAAAAACTAAACAAAAAAACTAACAAAAATACGGGCATGGACCAGCTGTTAATTGGGTAGAATGACAGAAAATTGTGTGTCCAAAAACTCCCGGGGTTTTTGGGATAACGTAATAATTTTGTGTGAAGTCCGATAGCATCTTTATATGGTAGGCGGTCGCTCTCATAATTATGACATAAGACGGAAGTGCCTGGGAAGAGGGCTTCATATTTGGAGAAACAACTAAAGTGGGCTTTTCAAGGAAACAATATAATAAAAGAGCTACTGTTTAATTAAAACTAAAACCAAGGTTAGAACACAGAAATGTTCCTGCCTTATTTTGATAGTGAAAACTCTGTCAATAAAATTGGGATAGGAATACCTTAACTCTAACCACTTTCCAATAGTAAAAACCTGCACTAGTGGTATAACCTGACCCCCGATAAATAGTCCTTAAGGCCGAGTTTTGTGTAAGGTAGGCAATATCGTAAAAATTTCCTGATTTACAGTCGCCTTATAAAAAGTACCACTGTAGTTGCAGATGGAGGGGCGTGGACAAACAACTTTCTTAAGACGCTGTGAATGTTTTTAACGTGTGTTAAAATATTTGCCATTATCTATCTCTGCACGCCGAGACTGGAATACATCGCCTACGGCTGGCCATAAAACCTTCAACGGGCTTAAGGAAGGGAAAGGCAAGGAACACGGAATTGGGTTTCCCTTTGGACCACGATTTATCTATTTCGGTTTATCAGCTAATAAACGCTTAAATAAAATACACACTCTGAGCTAAATTACAGGAGGACGTCGGCGGCGTGGCATGGCAGCCATGTTCCGAGGTTCCCGAGTTCCCGGGTTGTCGGCTTCCAGGGTTCAAATCTTGTTTGCTGACTTTGGCCATAAAAAGAATTGGCCGTGGCCGTAGATTTGCTTCGTTCTAACGACATTTGAAGTGCTGCTGCTGCTGCTGCTGCAACCAGCGTCTAATCTTGTTTTGGCCGTTTCCCAGATCCGAGAGTTCCTGGCCAGCAGCCGCCGTTGGCCATTTGTGTTTGCCCATGTTCATGATCACTTAATTAAAGCTGGCCCCCAGTTTCGCCGGCTTTGGCTTTATGTTTATTGCGGCTGCGCGGAAAATATGCTGTGTGATGCCCGATAAATTTATGTGGCCGCGCGAAATGAGCGTAATTTGGTGGGTTCTCCCTGGGATTTCCTGGGCAGCTCCCTTTGGCTGACAAGCTGATATATGTGCGTGATAAATGTGGCAAATGCGGTTTGTGTTGTTTCTCTGCCGCGATTGGAAATCACGCAATTGTCGAACTTCGGAACGCAATGTGGCAGCGAAAGAGCTGCGGCGCTTAATCTGCCGCACGTAATTCCCATTTCCAAATGATCGGGATTTACACCAAATCGAAGGCACTCTCTATCTGATTAACACTTAATGACTTTCTTTCTGCTTTTAATTGTAATTGTCGGTTTCGTTTTTCATCTTTTTGGCGGCGTTTCCTTATTGTGGCAATGTTTAGTGATGAGCACAAGATTAGTGGTGATACTTGACCGATAGCTAAAGCTATTCGATAGTTCGATGACAGGGTGTAAAGACACACGGTGGAATCTTTAAACGAGTGTTTTTTTATTAATTCCATCAAAAAATTATATAGATATTTAAGAGTAAGTAAATGTTTTGCCTAACTTTACCTAACGGCACCGTCGACATGACATCTTGGTATAATTATGCGCAGATCTTATCAAAATATTTGTACAATTTCAAATAATTTTTGAATGAAGGCCAAATAAACAGCCGCCGGTCACTTGAGCTAAAGTCTAAGCTTAAGCCCCTTGTCGTAGGTAGGTAAGGCCGAAAAATTCGTTGAATAGCTTGCTCTGCGAACGAGAAACTGGCTTTTCTTCTGGCCCCGATCCCCGCGTTCGCTGTCCCACTCTGATGCTGCTGTCAACGCTATCTCCGCCGTCATCAACGTCACTGTCGCTGGTGCCGTCTCTGTTCGATGCTATGGGGATGATCTCATCTGGTTTTAACCTGTCTAGCCACTAAATCAAAGTCAAAGAAGCGAGTGACACATTTTTGTACCCGATCGACCGAAAAATACCCTCCACACAAAAAGCCCACAGCCACAGACGTAAAATTAATGATGGCATCTTTATTAAAAATAAACGCTGATAGCTTGAAAAATGTGTGCTCTCGCTAAACAAACATTTTGTGCATCGTCTCAGCTGATGATGGGGACGGTGTGAACACACCCAAAAGTATGCGGCCGGATGCGGACGCGTCATCGATAAAATCTACAGTAGTTGGGAATTTTGTCGAATGTACTTGTGTATTTTATCTGTAATTTAGCTTTGTGTGAGTGGCAATTGAGCTTTTTTGATTGATTTCCAAATTGCAGGCGGCGCCCCATTTTAAGTTGTCTTCTCTGCTGTTTTTATATCATAAATCTCGCATAAATCGATTTAAGCTGCCCCTGGCCACGCCCACCTGCTGGTGGGCCCCATCAATTAATTACGCTTTTTCAATGTCAAACTGTCGCAGGCAAAAAAGGTGCGTCGTCGTCGTTTGCTTAACCCTTCCCTTAACTGGCTGCATAAATCTTGGGGCGCCGTAGAATGGTACCTGTGAGTTGGGTCTGTGGATCCTGATCCTGCAGCTTAGCATTTTTTCTAATTGCACGTTTCCATCGCCACGATGTGAAGGTCACTGACAGCATTATGTGCACAGAGAAAAAAAACGGACTATTTAAAAGTGGGACTCGAGGATTTGGGGGCAAAACGAAGGCGGCAATAAGATCCAGAACAATTTTAGTCATTCCCCAGTGCATTATCCGCGAACATACATATATAATTTCGCGCCTGGCATACAATGCCGCCGGCCTGTCTCCAACAACAAGCTACGGGCGGAATCTTGGATGGGGCTGGGTGAGCTTACTTTATTCACCTGCCCGCAAGCCACCAAACTGCAGCAGCAGCAGTCGCGGTGCAACCAGTTCGCATGAAAATGCATAATCAATCACCAGCGACAACAGAAACCAGAAAATGCCGCGTCTTTGTGGCAGAAGATGGAATACCCTTGATAAAAGCTTCCATCGATCTTGGCAATATCTTGAAATTTTCTGCCACTTTGAGACAATAGAAAAGGCAAAGCTTCGGTTAAAGTCAAAGGTGATGATCAAGCTAATTTATTTCAATAGCTTAATTTTTACAATCTTGAAAATGTTGGGTTATATCAAAGCCGACACTTATTGCTTATCCTATTTGTCAGCTTGAAACAATGGAATCGGAACATAATTGCCATCTCTAACAGGATTAACAGGATTTTTGAATCTAACTAAATCGATAGCGTCAAAAAACTATCGATTGTGGTTTCAAATTTCTATTAGGAAGATATTCGATACCTCGATCGTGCCATCGATAGTTTCCCGCTTTTCTTATAAAAGTCATTCTGAGATAAAATCTTATTGTGCAAATTTTAGTTGAGTGCAAAGTGCAATTTCGTTATATGTCACTAGGCGCGAAGCTAGGGTATCGCGAATTCCGACGCCCAGTGACCGTATCATTGGAGCATCTTCATCTGACAATTCGCACGACTCGAAGGTGAAGGTGCGATTGCTCGCTTTACTTGCTACATATATTCGCCTTACTTTACCGACTCTACGCGCGACTCCAAGCTCCAACTTCAACTCCAACTATCCACTTGACTTGTTAACAATTCGTGTAAAGTTGCCGCTCATTAAAAACTCATAAATCAGGGAGGCAGGGAGGAGGAGGAGGCGGAGGTAATTGCCGTTGCCGGCCCAGTGTCAAAATAAAGGAAAATAAAGGAGCCTTCTGGTTGGACCGCTCAGCGGAAATGATCGACCACCAGGTGGAGGAATGGAAGACACAGCTATTCGACAGTGGTTTCCGCATATTGGATGGCTTATGGGCCTTTGATTAATGATAAATGTGCCCGGTGCATCCGCCGCTATGACATTTATCCCAGCGCCGCCGCCGCCGCCGCCGCCGCCGCCGCTGCTTCAGCCTGAGAACCCGCTAAGAAGTCGATGCCAAAGTCGCCAGTTAAAGCCATTAAACCCCGATGGAGCTGCTTGGGCGCACAATTTAAAGCAGAAACTAACGCAGTTAGACAACAAAACCACTTTCAAGAGCTAGCTCTGGCTCTGGCTCTGGCTGGCAAACAGGGAAAACGGCTTTCAACTCGTTTCGCTGGCCGCTCTGTTGCAGTTTCATGCACTCGCAGAGAAAATGTGACTTAAGTAAGGTAATGAAACTTGTACTTTAAGGCACTCTTAAGGTCTTATGACTTTAAATACACAATTTAGAGGCCTTAAAAGACAGTTTTCATATATTGACTTTTTAAAATACTTTTCTACAAATAACTAATAAAAGCTCAAACTTCTCTCAGTGCCTGGCTGCTGTTGATGTTGTTGCTGCCGTGGGTGCAGCCGTTGCATGTTGCATGCTGCCTGCTGCCTGCTGCCAGTACGTTCAACTTTTCCAGTTAACAGTTAGATTTTGAAATAGCCAGCAGCATTGGCTCTGTCTCTGGCTCCGGCTAAGGCATACCAGTTTTCTGGCCACGGCCTGAGAACCCGGCGATCAAGATGCGCAACACAGCTAACCGACGGAAGGAAATTGCAGTCCAAGTCGCCAGTCGTTGCCAGCCGTTGCGCACATCAAATAAATACTGGTACTTGGCAATTTTTGTGTTAAAACAAAATTAAAGCAATGCTGTGTGCGGTGTAACATTAACCCAAATACATAATTCTCTGGCGCATCGACGGACAAGGATCGGCGCATTAATCATTGGCAAACAACCAGAAGAAAAGGAAGAAGGGGACAGCGCATATTTGGGTCTATGGGTGAGTTCCTCCACCACTACTACTACTACTACCCTAAGCAGGAAATCATTAGAGTGGCTTAAAGGAATCTCTGCGGTTTTGTATATTTCTTGGGAATTCTGTTTTTGAGCTAAAGCTGCGCCTCAAGGTCGGTTTCTAAGATTTCTGGCGGAGATTTTGAGGCATATTTTGACAGGGGACCAGAAATTCCTCAAGGTTAAGGGATTTTTTTTGTTTCTTTATGTTTCTTTAAAAGAACCGAAGTATTTTAAGTAAATATCATATTCTATGTATTATATATTAAGCATTGCATCTTCTTTATTACCTCGTTACCCATGGAAGTAAGACATTACCACGAGCTACCCGAGAAAGAACAATGTACACTTATTGTCAGCAGGAAAGCGTCTAGATCCGATTGACTTTAGCTGACTGTTGACAAGTTTCTGATAAGATTAATATGCCGCACGAGCTTAAAGGTTAAGCATGCAAATCAGGGAGCAGTGCAGAGGGTAGCATTGACCGCTCAGAAGGACATGTCCTGGCTCTGGGCCCCGGCAAGGTAGCAGCAGGAGGCTGAGCTACTAAATCTCTTTATTGCACTGAGTGCCACCAACACAATGGGGGAACTGAACTGAACTGTAGACGCCGACTTATTTGTACTGGGGCCCTGCACTACGCAGGGACCCTGCCTCATTCCTGATGTATTGTTTTTAGCCCCTTGTTTATGGTGTGCCTGCTGGCCTGTTTTGTTTATGCACATGCATCCAATGAGATCAAGTCTCGATACGCTTCGATTTGTTAAGAGATGGCACCTCAGCGAACTGGTGCTTGGTGCTTGGTACTTGGTGGTGTCGCCTTGACATAATTGAGACATTATCATCGATGGTACCCCATCGGCAAACTCTATTTGCTGCGCCAGAGCAGAATAAGAAGGAAAGAGTCTGGAGTCTGCAAAATGTCAAGGTTACATTGCCGACCTTTTGCCAGCGACGGCGACGACGCCAACAATTTAAATGCAATTTTTGCTTAAATAAGAAATAAAATCCCCATGCAAAAGGCACAACAAATATTTGCTAATTTATCCTGTACGTGTCCTCCAACTAAGTGCACAGGTTTTAGGCCTTAAGCCGGCAGCAGCAACAGCCGCACGCTTCCATTGAGTTGACCCTCCTCGTCCTCGTCCTCGTCCTCTTCGCTCTCTGCTCTTCGGTCCGTGTTGATTGTTTGCGTTGGACGCTCGCTGTTAAAATGCCTTTGATCTTCTGATATTTCTGCTCGGTGCTGGACCTGGACCTGGACATGGGCCCGGTGATGGTACCGACGCACGGCGGGCGTATTTAACTTGACTTTGACTTCGAGCCCTTTTCTGGTCTCTGCGGGCAACTTGTTAAAAAGAATGTCGACTCCGGGCGACGCATGTTTTCTCCAGCTTCTTCTTCCCCCATTTGGGTTTGGGTCTCTGCCCTTTTCGGATCCTGAAATTTCGCTTTCATTGCCGGCCTCTCGGCCATGACGCTGTTGTTTTCGTTTTCCCATATTTAACCCAGAAATTAGCCGCGAGTGCGATACCTACCGGCCCTTTAATGCATTTTCAATGGCTTACCTGCAAAGATACAGAGAGAGAGAGAGAGGTGTTAATTAGGCTTTTTATAGTGTGTCATGACTTAAGCTACGCTCTGCCTGGGTGTGTGCAACATTATTGGCAAAGCAATCTTCTCGGGCGGCCCCTCCGCTCGCTAAACATAAATGTCAATATTTATTTACGCCGCTGCGGTCGCAATTTATTTCAAGTTTTTAATTGAAAAGGCAGACCTCAGCGACTCGGATCTGGACTGTGGCTTCGATTTGCAGGCACAATGTGTCTAAACCCGAGCCTACACTGCGGGCTTAATATTGGCTTAAATGTATTAAAGCCAAGGACTTTGCCACTAAAAAGTATAAACTAAATAGGTTTTACTTCTAGCTATACCTTGTATCTTAGAGATTTCTTTTTATTCCATTAACTTTGAAGCTATTTGCAACATGCATGGCCCCATGCATGTCTGGCTCTTAAAGAAATTGTACAATAATACTAGATAATCTGTAATTTATTCCCATTTCCAATTACTCTTTTGTAAGGCATACACAAAGCCTGCACTGATTTCGGGCTGACACACTTTCTTGGAGTGTAGAGTGGCGGCCCACATGTGTGTTTTTGCTGTGTGTGCTTGCCGCAGACCTGACCTCCAATCGTCGGAGCCTGTGGCGCCTTCGATGGCTTCCCAAAAACTGCACAATTTTCGCCTACGCCGGGTGAAAGAGTCTCTTGTCTGGCCAAGAGGACGGAGAAGGCCATAAATGGACGCACACGATCTGGGGAGTACAGTCCGCGAGTGGCCATAAATGGAGCTGGCCATTAGAAAGGTAAATTGCAGTCGATTTAATTCAATGCAGCCCCAGACTAAACTCTAATTACAAGTGTCTGTGTCTGTGTCTGGTGACCTCTGAGACGCTCCGCTGATTTGACTAACTGCTCAAGCACACTTGCCTCTCCCTTTTTTGGGCCCACATAATTATGATTAAGCTGGGATCCGCTACAGAACGATCAATCATAAAAGGGCCGTAGCGGCGGCGGCTAACGGAAATAAACCCAGATATTTGTGGACTCAAGAAACCAAAGGGTGTCCGTGCGTGTGTGTAGCAGATTCACTCTGCGTTTGTGGTTCTTACAATTCTAATTTATATGATTTTTACGTAGCTATCCGGCGGAAGTAAACCTTGGCTCTGCTGCTGTCTTCTTCTTGGCCGTGTTTATTTGTGTTGTAAATTGCGAATGCGCTCCAAAGCAACAACAAAGAGGGGAAAAACATAACGCGCAGTCCCGCACTTCAATAAACAACACACAACGCAGGAGGGAAACACCACAACAACGGCCGCAGCCACAACAACTATATACTTGGGCATTAGTTGCCGCTGGCATTGCGTACGTGCGCGGACCCGGCGTCGCCATAGCCATAGCCACCGACGCACAGTAAGAAATAAGCTTGGTTTTAAGGGAATATTTAATTTATTTTGAATATTTTAGAGAAGGCAGCCCAATTTTTAGGCCGAAGCCAGGCTAAGAAGCAGCAAAGTGGCATAGGTAAGGAATCTCTTCAGGAGTTTTATCCTTTTTAAAAATCCCTTTCAAATTTCTCCGCAGAAAGATCCTCCTCCATTGATCTATACAATTTCTCACTGTGCACTGAATGTGGATGGTTTCTTTGGGTTTACCACTGACAAAGACGACAACCACGCATCGTAAAAAGAGTTTTATGCAATTGCCGCTTTGGCTTTGCCGTTGTGACTGTATGTTGGTTCGCCTATTGTATAATAGCTCCTTGTGTGTGTGCCTGTGCGGTATGTGCTCTGCATAATTTTATGATTCGCCCGCCAGTTCCTGCAGCACCAGCCATGTCCATTGGCAATTTCCACACCAAAAGGAGTTGCCTCTTTCTCTTTCTCTTGTTCCCTTCGGCGGACGCGTGGGCGATGAGGGCGCGGAATGCATGTGGATTGATGCATTGATTGAATTTGGCCAGCAGCAGCAGCAGCGGCAGCTGAAGAAGGGCCAAAGTCGAGCCACAATGGCCCAGCGTGAGTCAGGCCGCACTCCGATTATATGTGACTGGAATCGGAATCGGAATGCCGCCGAATGGATGAGCCGAGAATGGTCGATGGTAATTGTAAATGGCCGGACAGGTCGTCGGTAGCTGCCATTCAGTGTTGCCAATTTGGCCAAATTTGGCAAGTGACTAGGTTTGTTTTTTTTGTTTCCTGCGAAGAGCTGATATTTTCAGCAGAAACTTCGATGAGTTTTACAGCGCTCGAACTGGGACAAGCTTTGAAATTACCCCTTATTCATACTCAACAATCTAAGATATATATTTTGTATAAGTAAAGTGTATATCTCTCGATGCCTGATGAAAATCCCCTTCACAGAAGTCCAGTATCTTATCCCATAATATATTTCCTTAGCTCTGTAATTGCTTTTCTCCTTGGAGAGGCTACATTGTACGGCTTTCTTGACGCCTTATCCCCACCTCATCTTGATTTATTTAGTTGGCTTAATTTATGACTCCACTTCAAAGCGATATATATAGAGAGATATTTGCAGCTAATCCTGGGTAGCATTCCTGTTTAAATTATCGCCGTACTGGTACTTCTGATCCAGTGGCTTGTTACAAGCAAGGTGAGGGGACCTTGAAATATCCCAACTACAAGCGATTTAAATATACAAAAATAACTAAATCTAGACATATAAAAAAGGAGACAACAGCGCTGCGAACAAGGAGTTCTTGTAAAAATGCAAATCAATAAGCACGGGCACGGGTCTCTCCTTTGCAATAAAATAAATGTAAGAAGGCAGCGCAGCCATAAAAACATATACAAGGAGAGCTCTGGAGCTGGCAGGCTCCGTTTTTTTTGTCGCATCTGGCAGCGGTTGCAATTTGGTTTAGTACCTAGGTGTTAATTATCGCTAAAAGTCAATGGCGGACAATCGGCGAAATCTGCACAGGGGCATCGCATCGCGAATTGTCGCTGTCGGCCGTGTGCTTTGCATCTGCCCCTGGAGAATACTTAGAGCGGAGTCTGGAGTGGAGCCAAGTGGCTGGGATATCAGCCGGCAGCTGGAGTGGACTAGAGAGTGGACTAGAGTGGACTAGAGTCGAGTGGATGGGAAGAGGAGTCTCGGGCAGGTTGCGCAGTCGGACAGCTGTACAAGTGGTCACGATAATTAATATGAAAATATGTAAGGATAGCAGAGCGCGCAGGACAACACACAACACAAATGTTTGCTGCTATTTTTAGCAGGTTTGCTGGCTTTAATGAGCCCTGTCCAAAGGCGGACTCCTCCTCCGGTTTCCGGAGAACCCTTGGGCCACCCGGGTGTCCTAATTATGCGCTCATTTCTTGGCTTTTATGAATTATTAAAATAAGCAAAGTGACGCCGGCCCGCAGCCGGCATTAATTGCTTTATAATAGAGATGGTCCCGAATCAGAGAGAGAGGGACTCGGTTTCAGTTTCAGTTGCAGTTGAAGTTGCAGTTGCAGTTTTTTTCTGTTCCATGCTCATATTTCTATAATTTATTGTAATGCACTTGGGGCGTCTTTCATTTCTCGCTTTAAAATGGCATAAATTTTTAAGCCGTGCCCTGGCGGCGTCTCTCTGGATCTCGGGCTCTCTGCTGGGGCTATTTAACAATTTATTGTCTGTATACATATAGTCGCATTTATACAATATATATACATCTCGATATATATATATATATTTCTCCTTCTTTTTCTCTCTTGTCTGAAGTCGACAGCGGCCACGACCACCTTGATGTTCATGTCCCGAACCGAACTCCGACTGGGGGCCAATTTACTTGAGTTTTCATTCATGTACATACGTTGGAATGAAGGAAAATAAGAGAAAAAACTGTAAGCTGCGTTCATTACACGTTGTTATTTGTTGTCTGCAGTACATTATTGCTCTTGTTCGCTGTTTTGCTCACCAATTAGCTGCACTCTGGCCAGAGACGAAAGACTCTGGCCACGAACTTGCTCCGAGAGACTCCGCGGAAGATCATCGCTGTTGCCTTTGTCCCGGTACTTTGCTCTCTCTAATCCCCTTCTATTGCCCCGCGTACACGGCCAGAAGTCAAAGAACTACCTTAGGCATTAACTTGGCAGCTTTTCTTGCTGACGCAGCAGCATCAGCAGGGGCAACATCATCCTCAAGACGATTATGACCGCCAAGAGGGCCACACATCAATCAAATGCCTCATTGTACAAGGGCCACCACTTGAACTTGACATTCGGTGTAAGTGACCATTAAGGAAGTGCCATGGGAAGAACCGTGTCCCAGCCAAGCCTTTGGCAATTAGCCGTGAATATCAATCAACGCACCATTTGAGTGTGAAAAGAGCTCAGCTTTTAATTACAAAAGCTCTTTGTGTGTGGGACTAAGGCTTGTCGAGTCTCGGCTGAAGGCCTCCCATGCTCATATGCTCCCAAGCTCCCAAGCTGCCATGTACCCCGCCCACGGTCACCTCGAACGCCTCTGCGCGACCACAGGCCGATGTTTGTTGCCAACTCGCTTGTTAGAATCGCATGCAAACCGGGTCTTAGCCGCGGCTCATGGGTAATAAGCCAATTGGCGTTGGCCACACTACATTTTAATCAAGACAACAAGCCCAGGCCAAGTAAAGCCCACGCACGCATCAAAGCCAAATATGTTCCCTGTCGGTGTGAGAGACTGCTCCAAAGTGTCGCCAAAGACGCCAGATTGCGCGACTTGTCGTTGACCTTCAAGGCGTGTGTGTTGAGGTTGAGTCACGGCCCAGGCTTTTGGTCATAACCGACGGAGGCCGAAGCTCGAGCGATGGATAATTGATGGTGAAATTGTACGGATTAGTAAGAGATCCGGGAGGGAAATATAGAATACGCGAGGTCTGAATAAGGTTTGATTATATGAGATGGATTAAAGGTAGAACAAATCAAAGAACAGCCAGTTTTGTGAATGGTTTCTACTCAATTTCCGGCTTGACATACCCAAGGAAAAAAGCCTAATGATCTGGCAACGTATCCAAATACTGGAGTATCCCCATGACTTCTTCCTGAACCTGCAGGCTGGCCATCAACGCTGGTTAATGCTTCCTTTCGCACCGACAATCATCCAGCCCCAATGTCAGCCTCCTCATTCCGGCGACAAATCAAATACCGATAGCTCCGCCCCCTATCTTACTCTCAGGCAGAGGCGCTCCTCTGAAGCTACTGTTGACCAGAGACCGACCCCTTGCCAATTCGATTAGGCCGTGCAAATGTAATTTAATAATTGCGGTTGCCCATGTTGATTAGCATGTGCGGTTTTTGCAATTTACTCGCACTCGCACTGGCACTCGCACATCCACAGGATATGAGCTGGCACTATGACAATGACAGGATGCATCAATGGGGAGACAGGGGAAATGTTTATGGTTATGTGCTCGCCTGCGGTGGCAGCTTCAAACGCGCTGCGCGGTAATTGAATTTTAAATTGTTTTCGCTGTATGCTGTAAGCCGTGGCAAGATTAATTTAAATGAAGTTATTAGCCAGCCCGATTGCCAAGTGACAGGGCGAAAACTAAAGACCTAGCTTCAGCTTTAGCTCCAACTCAGGCTCCAGCTTAAGGCGCCCTGATATGGGTATATGGGATATGTAGTTACTGCAACGGGTTTTACGTTTTACTGCCGTTGCATGCTGCTGCATTTGAAAGTTAAATTACGGTAGCGATATCGGAGCAGACATTCCGTTAATTGGCCGCACACAACCTGAGATCAGGCTGTTGTCTTGGGGTTTTTTTTGTGTTGCCCCTGGTAGCCAGGAATACTCTTTGGGAGGCTGTGGAGTTTGGGGAACTAGGAAAAGAATATTGAGAAAATC
>JAEIIM010064301.1:78-10515 GCA_018874515.1 Drosophila greeni | reverse complement strand
ATTCCAACCAAAGAACTATATATTAAACCGGCTTATGAGGATTTAGAAAGTATTTAAATACCCATGTATATTTTTGGCAGGAATTCATTCATTTTCTTCTGTGTTATTTTTTTTTTTGCAGCTGCGTCCACTTGCTCTTGAAATGTCGATTAGTGTTTAAATTCCCCACTTCTTCGTCTTAATCGCTCGAACTTAGTTGCACAATTTTGTAAATATTTACTTGTACTTTACTTTGATTGCGTTTTGTGCTGTGTAAATAAGTTTACAGCATTTCCCTCATTTGCTTATAGTGAGATAGAGAAATTTTGCGATCAGGTGCTCTTGAAAATGCCACCACACTCGCTTCAAATAAATTACAGAATTTGTCAAAAGCTTTTCAATCTTGATACTTTGCCAAAAATGATTTTGGCATCCGCCTTTTGCTTTTCTTTTGGCTTTCGCTCACTTAACCTTAACCGAAAACACTTTCCCTGCCATTCTATTCCCTCCTTTTCCTTCCTTGTTTGTTTGCCAGCAAAAATAGTCTCTTTTTGCTTTCCACATTTTAATGGGCATTAGTTAATATATCATTAGAAATGAAGCAATTCTATTTTCGAGCGCTGCCGTCTCCGAGATACTTTTGGAAACTCTTACAAAATTCCCAGATACCAGACACAGCGCATCACACTTGCGTCTATGTGAGGGATCGCTGAGGTCAAGCAGGCGGCATATTTTAAAAATTTTCCAAACAAACATAGACCAGACCGTGGCATCTCTCTTCCTCTCATCCGACTTGTAATGGAGAAGAAGGTCGCCTCGGGTCTGGGTCCATGGTGATAAATTAAATACTTAATGTTCCCAGGCAATTTTCGGGTATATCGTCGTTAATAATTAAAGATTCTTCAGAGGAGCGCCAATCTAGAATTATCAGGGGTTCCGAGGTTCCTGCGACGTCTGCATATTAACTAGATAGTGGCCTTGTCTTTTACGCCTTGCCTTATCGCTTAACGCTCGGAACATGGATGTTCCGGTCTCCCCAGACCCCAAGACCCTCCATAAATTCGTATAGCCGTGTAATAGCCGGGTGTATATGGCGTGCATGATGAATGTGCCATTATCCGGCGACGTGTCGGGGATTTTAAGTGAATTGCGCTTGAGCATCATTACGATAATTGGTCGGTCGACCTGGCATTCGCTCGCGCTCATATGCTAATTAATATGAACAGTAGCTGCTGGGGAGCTTTGATTTCGCTTTCCTTCTCTGGATTCTTTTCCGCGACATTTTTCGCGGGCATCTGTGAAAAGGCGAAACGCTTGCAACACGCTCCGAAAAACCAGCTGCTTGCGTGTGTAATCAATTAACTTTGGCCGGCAATTGATGCAAGTATCTGACGTATTTCTCTGCTCCACATCTCACTCTGGCATCGTTTCGTAATCAAAATTATTTAATTTCCCCGGAAAAGTTCAACGATCTCTCAGAGCAACTGATCGATCGCTCGTTGAGCTGGAAAATCAATTGGTGAAATGATGAATTCGAATCAGAATTCGGTGATAACCTTTCTATTAGAAAAGTAATTGGAATAATTAGTTAAATGTTATAATTTGAGACAAGCTGGGAGGCGCTGATGCTTTAATTCTGAAGTTGGCAGTTGTGTTCAAAGGTGGTTCTAGATACTTATAGGCTTATTAGGCTCGACATCTTTCTAGCATCATTTCAAAATGAAAATGATTTAATTTCCCCTAAAAAGTTAAATGATCTCAGATCGATCAGTATGTGTGACGCTGGAAAAAACAATTGGTAGAATGATGAATTCGAATCAAATCGCTGGCAATGACTTCTGCTCATGCAGAATGACCAAAAAAAAAAAAACATTCAAAGAAAAACCTAAAAATGAACCCACAATAAATTAGGAAAAATTTGAAACAGCAGAAAAACAGCAACTGAAAATAAATTTCTGGTTTTGATTTATGAGCAATGCTCTAAAAAAACCAAAAACCAGTCGATGAAACCAGCACGAGGGCAGATCTCTTAAAAATATAAAAACTAGGGAATTATTGAAAGGAGTGGTGGCCAAGGGGAGCTGCAAATATAAGTATACACATCGAGCAAATTAGCCAAATGTCACGCACACACTTCTCCCATTCGCAAATAGAAAACAAATGGAGTATAATAAATATTATTTTCCAGATTAAATTAGTTTTCCATCTCGTGGCGAATCTGTTTTACAATAACTGGTGGCAGCGCTAGAGTTCATAAATGCCCGCCAAGTAAACACGAAAGATGGCAGTCAAATTGGAATTTTAATTTCGCATTCAGAAAAACACACAAAACTAGCAATGGGTTGGGGTACGGGGGCACGATGACGATGGGGTATGTGTGTTCTATGACTGGAAAATGCAAACAAAGGCGGCGCATTCAATTGATTAGGGGAGTGCCGCCTGGGGAGGGATCTCGCAGATCGGAGATCGAGTAATAGTAATATATATCGAGGGTATGGAAACGGAAAAGTGCAACCGATCCGACGGATGCCATGTGAGGCAATTATTTGCACTTGAAAATGCAAAGATGCCAGGCATTCGAAGGCGGAGGCGGCGGCGAGGGCGGCAGAATTAGATGCGTGTGTCAGTTCCTCCGCTTTTTGGCCTTCCGCGCCTGGGAAATGTAATTGGAAATTTCACAAGCTAATTGCAGCTGTCAATGCTATGGCAATGACGTCACGGATGCACAGGGAGAAAATGAGCCACAGAAAATATTTACAAAATGAATTAATTTGATGAGAAGGAAGACTACAAAGTTGCTTAATTTGCTTGAACTAAGCTAAAAATATAACCAGTTTAATGAGTAAGAATAAAAGCAAACTCCCTTTTAATTATTTCAAAAGGATTTTAAAATAACTTGCTTTGGTTTCAGAAAATTATCTGAAGTAAATGATACTTTTTTCTCTGTACGTCAGTATTCCATTTCTGCAACAGGTTGCCCAACTCTGCATTTGCCAGCATCCGATCCGATTCGATACGATCGATGGGGGCGAAATTGTAAACAAAAAACCCCACCAAAAAAGTATTTCTTTTTGAGGGGTTTTTAGGGGGCGAAATTTTTGGTTCATCTATTTCGGGTGCTGCGGCAACAATTTATTATTTGTTGTTCTTCTAGTTCGTGTTTTGACTGGCAGAACATTTATTTGTTTTGGAAGCGTGTTCCACCAAATGCATTGCCCAAACACACACGCATCACAGCAGCAACATTAAACCGCAGAAGGCATTTAAAATAAATCCAAGGAAAACATAGCACCACATTTTCCATTGAAAGTGGGTAAAAACGTTTATTTGGTTAATTTTCAACGTAAGGCAGGATTTTCAAGGGTCCGTTCAAAAATTTGTTTCATGCGTAAAGATTTGAAATTGATGAGAGAATCACTTCTTTTCTGGCTTGGGATATTTCATATTATATATGGGAATCCAATCGGTGATAACCCTCCAGTCGGTGAAGTACACAATCCCAATAGCTGCAGCTAGACCAAAGCAAGCAGCGGAAGGAGCACTGTGGTTATAAATGGAATAATTAGTTAAAGCCAAAATTATGGATACAGCTGCTGTTCTTAGCAGTTTTGCAGCTCTGCTATACACTCTGCTGAAGTTTAGTTCTGCCATGGATAGTGTACTTTCCCAACTAAACTCTAGCTTGTATCGATACTTTACTGATACTTACAATGCTGTAAGTGCTGTTTTCACATTAGCCGAAGGCCTGTTGCGGCAGTACAACTTCATTAATTTTTTCTTCATACTCATTTTGTTTTGAATAATTCTCAGAAAGTAACCCTCCAGTAGAAATGCTTAAGGTACAACGACAGGCCTGCTTGTGATTAGATTTAGCTCATGTTACGAGCTGCCGGAGACATGCTTTAATGAGCCATTGTGTCCCCATCGAAGGGGTTCCCCGGAAAAGGAGGTTGATTAATCAAAGTTGGATGGATGCGGGCCCTAAATTGAAACATTACAATCTTTTATGGGCAATCTATGGGCAATCGCGACTTGTTGGCCTGACCTAATTGGGGAAAGGCGGCGTGTAAAGGCGGCGTAGGACAGTTGATGGACTTGGGACTGATGGCCAAAAGCCACGTGGAGAACGAACTGCAGCAATTTGTCAGCGAAAATCATTAGCCTAATTTTCAGGGCCAGCTGTGGGTGCGTGTGTGCTGGCATTTCCTTCGAGCTGCGAGCTGCGCGCTCCGAACTCCGGATTTCCATTCCCTGCCGCCATTCCATTCAATTCGATTCTGTGGTGCCCCTCCCAGTTCGGCTTCCTTGGAGCCCTTGGTTTTCCTTGGTTCCGTTCCTCGCCAGACGCCAGCGAAGCAATTTAAATGCCACACCTTTCCGCTGGCCGTCTGTAGTCTGTGCCGCGATGGCGGCGATCCACATATGACACTCGTGGTCCTGCTCCTGTCCATTAGGGCATAGCTGTAGTCAGCCGCCAGTTGGACAGGGCGACAGTTCAAGGATATGCGCTGAAGGAAAGGCTGGGCCGCCACTTAAATATTCGTGCAACCCTTTTTCCCGCCTCAATCTAACTTTTTCTTGGTTGTTTTTCCTCCTCCCCAGAGACATGCGCTTGCTGCTCTTACTACTGCCCCTGGTGGCCCTCGTTAGCGGCGATGACTACTGCTTTGGCCAGGACACTTCGCGCCTGCAGACCCGCCAGTTCTCCTCGAAGACCGCCTACCAGATCGTCAAGGGCAGCGACATTGATCGCCAGTACCTGGTGCCCGGCTGCGAGCCCAAGAAGATGTGGATCTTCCACCGTCATGGAACCCGGCTGCCCAAGAAGAGCATGATCAACAATGCCGCTCGCGCGGCGGAGGTGAGTCCGCACTACATAAGTTTATATTTGGCAATCGATTTGCTCTGTTGAGTTTTTAGTTTTTTTAAAAGCTTTCCGAAAAATGCACACAAAAATGCGAATGGAATTTTTTGCAACATTTTTTATTATACAATTTTTGAGCTAATTACATCAGTTTTCTATTTTAATGCCCTTGATGCTTTTCTAAAAATAGTGTACAATTGAGCAATAAACTTGGAAGTTTGGAATTAAGAAGTAATTGTTTCTCCAATTGCAACATCTTTAAAATGGCAGCACATCAAATGTTTCCCAACATATTTATGAAAACCTTTGCTTAGCAACGTGTATCCAGCTTTAATTTACTAAGAATTTTCCGCCTTTATTGATCAATTCGTAAACTTTACGATATTATAAATAATATTACAAATTATTTTCTCAGTTTATATGTATTAGCACAGAAATCAAAAATAAATGCTCTTTAATGCACTGATGTTTTGTATTGCTAAACAGTATTTCATTTGAATGCTAGCTTAGGAAGCAATATATTACGAGCTGCTCATTTTTACGACGTAATATTTTTTACAAGTACATCGTTTGTATTCAGCACAATCCCAATAAATTAATGATAGGCAATAAAGTGTTTTTCAAGGAAGCAGCATATTTATTTAGCGAATAACTTTAATCATTTTTAGCTAAGCTTATTTAGTTAATATTTATAATTGATTTTTTATCCCGTTTTCAGCTCCGTGATCTCATCGTGAACAACTACAAGGTGGCCAAGACCAAGCCAGAAACGGATGCGCTATGCAGCACGGACTTATTAGCCCTCCAGATGTGGAGGTGGAATTCCAGCATTACGCCCGACCAGGAGGAGTTCCTAACCAGCCAGGGATACGATGACCTCCGTGGCACGGCCAAGCTGTACCAGCGCTACTATCCCGGAGTGTTGCCCAAGGAGTACAATGATACCTACTATCAGGTTGGTCGTAGCTGGATATTAATCCTTATGACCTTTACTTATGTGTGGTGATTTTCCAGTTCCGCCACACCGATACCCAGCGCACCAGGGAAAGCTTCAGGGCCTTCACCGAGGGTCTTTTCGGTAGTGTCGATACTGCCCATCCCGTTGAGATTCCCAAAGAGGATTTGCTTCTGCGTCCCTATGACTACTGCCAGTCGTACAAGGACCTCAACTACAAGGGCGAGGGATCTGAGTACGATAAATATCACAAGTCCAGCCTTTGGACGAACACCCAAAAGGACATCTCCACGCGATTGGGGTGAGTAGTGGCCGGTTTAAAGCTCAGGAGCAGTTACAATAATTAGACACCCACAGCTTCCAGTACACTTTGGAGGAGGAGGACATCAAGCTGATGTACGACATGTGCCGCTACGAGCAAGCGTGGCAGGTGGACAGGAGCAGCGCCTGGTGCACTGCCTTCCTGCCCGAGCAGGTGACCGTGTTCGAGTATCTCGAGGATCTGAAGTACTACTGGGGATCCGGCTACGGGTTCCCGGAAAACGGACGCCTCAACTGCCGCTTGGTGCAGGACCTGCTGACGCATTTGAGCAACCCAGTTTCGCCGCATGTGGTTGCCCACTTTGGCCACTCCACGGGTCTGCTGACCCTGCTCACGGCGCTGGGAATGAGGAAGGATGACATTGCGCTGCGGGCGGATAACTACGACAGCCTGAGTAGCCGTCGCTGGAAGAGCAGCCTGATCGATCCCTTCGCCGGCAACTTCGTGGCGGTGAAGTACGACTGTCCGGCGGAGTTAGACCGAGAGAAGGTGGTCTTCTTCCTCAACCAGGACGCAGTGCAGCTGGACTGGTGCAGCGTTGGCCTGTGCAAATGGTCCGACGTGCTCGAGAAGTACAAGACCATCTCGGAGGCGGACTGCGGCGAATACTACTGCCGGACGGGTGGTGCTCCGTCCCTGGGATCCGGTCTTCCCGGACTGATGGCCACCGCGCTCGCCGCCATTCTCGTCTACTTAATGCACTAACTTTCGCGTCAGATTAGCTTAAGTCTTAATTTGTAATGTACAAAGTTCGTACCAAAAGGAGGCGGCAGGACATTGTCGGCGGATGTCAGTCAAGTATTTTTCGATATAGATTTTCTACTTTTAATCCAGCAAAACCTTAAACTCCTCACAACGTAAAAAAAGCACACACACATACACACACTCAGTCCAACACCGAAAGTTTTAACTTGTGACCTTTTTCTAAACGCTTACCGAACGTTGACAGTGCTACAGTCAGAAATAGCTTTATATTAATAAAACCACAAGAAAATAATTAATATTTAAGGTCTGTGTTTTGATTTTACCCACATCATAGTGTCATTTAAAAAATTGTCACTATTTTCTATCTTATAAACCCTAAATTATGACTGGATAACATTTGGCAAAATGCATCGCTGGTTTGGTTGGTGTAGTTTAAGGAAAGAGCCCGTTGTTGGTAAGTTTTGATACCCCTGAAACGAAAAGAATTAACGGATAAACCTATTCTTTTCATGTTTCATTAAGAGTGCTTGTGCTCAGGTACGTTGTAACATTACATTAATAATTAGTAAACAGCCATAATCCATATTTTATGCGCTTCAATTAAATTTCCGTAGTAGTTCCTAGTTTTTCCATAATTACAAAGAATTTTCAGCAAGAATGTAACTTTTCACAAAATTTCTTTTGGGCAAAATGGAAGCCCATGAAGATTTCTGCAAGATTCAAATTTGTCTGATTATCTGGCAACGCTCTTTTTATTTTGACCGTTTGACAGTGTGACCATCCATGATCCCATATAATGGGTTATTCACGACAGTATCCGGCGGGCACACTGACACGTAAAATAAAATAAAAAAAATAAAAGTTGGCGAATGAGAACTTTGATGAAACGCTTACTGTGTTAAATCAATAAAAACGACAATAAAACTGCTGAGGCCTTGGCTGTGGCTGCTCTGTGTGGTGCTGTGCGTGTGCAACAGCAGCGATAAGGACGGGAATTCCCTGATTACTGAAAGTGAGGGCCGCCCCGTGGAACAAGAAGAAGAGGAAGCAGCACAGGTGCAGCTAGACCTAAAATTAATCTCCTCTTTTCTTGCGCTCTTTTCCTTCCACAGAGTTCAACTTGGGCCCGCCACCGCCCCCGGAAAGCATGGAGAGCAAGGAGGGCAACGAAGTGTACGATGACATGAACCTGTACATCACCCCGGAGAGCTTCATCGTGGAGCCCAATGGTGGGGAGGAAGTGCTGGTGATTGGGCGCCACGACAAGGTCACCAGAGTCCAGCCAGCGAACGGAGGGCAACTGGCGAACCAGCGGCCAACGCGTCGGATCTGCGGAGTGCTTGGCACCGTACATTTGCTGAGCTGCGACTACCTGATAGTGGCCACGCATCGCATCTTTGTCGGCGTCCTCAACGGTTCGATTGTGTGGCGGCTGGCCGGCTATGACATCATTCCCTACATTCCCAATGCCATCCAGCGCAAGGAGAACGAAACGTACCTCCAACTGCTGCGCCAGACGCTTGACACTAAGTTCTTCTACTTCTCTTACCGCTACCACCTCACCCACTCGCTGCAGCGTCAGCGGGAGCTGGTCACCGCTAATCCGAAGCAGCGGAAAGGCCTGCTGGAGCGGGCCGATCAGCGCTTCGTGTGGAACGGCTATGTGCTACGGCAGTTCAATTGCGACAATATGGAGAGATTCCAGCTGCCGCTGCTTCTGGGCTTCGTGTCCATTAACCAGGTGCAGATCAACGGGCAGACGTTCTTCTGGAGCATCGTGACGAGGAGATCAGTCGAGCGGGCCGGCACCCGGCTCTTCTGCCGTGGCAGCGACGAGCTGGGAAAAGTGGCCAATTTCGTGGAGACGGAGCAAATAGTGGAATTCAACGGGCAGCTTACCGGGTTCGTGCAGACGCGTGGCAGCATGCCCTTTTTCTGGAACCAGCTGCCCAATCTACGCTACAAGCCACGACCGCGGCTGGTGCCAGGAAAAGATCATCTGGCTGCCTGCAGTCTGCATTTCAACGATCAACTCCGTCTGTATGGCAACAATGTGGCCATTAATCTGGTCGACCAGAAGGGTGCTGAGGGGGAGCTGGAGGCCGCATACGGCCGCCTCATCCGGGAACTGGGCGACAAGCGCGTGCGCTATGAGGCCTTCGACTTCCATCACGAGTGCCGGAAGATGCGATGGGAGAGGCTGAACATACTAATCGATCGACTGGCCTATGAGCAAAATCAGTTCGGTTTCTATCACGTCTTCGACGATGGCAAGCTGGTGTCAACGCAGACCGGAGTCTTCCGGACGAACTGCATCGACTGTCTGGACCGGACGAATGTGGTGCAGAGCATGCTGGCCCGGCGATCCCTTACGGCCGTCCTGCAAAAGCTGGGCGTGTTGCATGTCGGTCAGCAGGTGGAGCACGCTGCCGGATCCTTTGAGGCTCGTTTCAAGGGCGTGTGGGCCGATAATGCGGATCTGATTTCGCTGCAATACTCTGGAACGGGAGCGCTAAAGACGGACTTCACGCGGACAGGCAAGCGGACGAAGGCCGGAGCTATCCAGGACGGTAAGAACTCGCTTATGCGCTACTATCTGAACAACTTTGCCGATGGACAGCGGCAGGATGCCATGGATCTGTTCCTCGGAAAGTATATGATCAACGATAATGAGGGTGGTGCCGTGCCATCACCTCTGGAATCGAGGCGCGGCTGGCGGTTCTTCACCTTCCCATCGGTGCTGCTGATGGCAGTGGCCATGTTCATGATCACCATGACTTATCCAGCAGAGTTCAACACGGAGAATCTGCTATTCATGCTCTTCTGGGGAGCCATGATTGCAGTAAGCGCCACCGGTATTTTGCACTATGGTATCGAATTTGTGCAATGGCCGCGGCTTTTTCCGCCCATCTGCTTTCAGGCCCCATGACGTTAGTATCGTCTAGAGCTAAGGATCAGGAGTCCTCGAGAAGGATGTACCTCTCAGGAACACAGTGCTTCAAAAAACTAAATATAACCTGTAATGCGATTTCTGTTAACGATTTGAATTTCTCTCAAGTTCAATTGTCCCCGCTTTCTGTTTTGTTTTATATTCCTGTTCTCGTTTAGTTTGTAATTCCTCAGAGTCCATTCCTGTTGTTGGCTACACATCTGGGTTACTATCTTAGGCGAGCTTTCTTTTCTGGGGCTTCTTTCTCGAACGCCCGACCAGGGGGGCTTTGGTTTGTCAAGGCAGCGGCAGCCGCTTAATAACTGCGATTAATTGCGAAGTAGATCAATCACTTTTGTAGAAACATTTATGACATTAATAAAGTATTTTATGCATTGCTAGAAAACCTCAACCCTGGCCGCGTCTTTAATTTAATTATCTGTGGAGGTCAACTTCTGTATAAAAGAAGAATGTTATTGCTTGCTGATAATACAAGTAAATCGGGTTTAAGGCATCGTCTTTTTGCAATGCCAATAAGAGATGATCGCATCTTGTAAAGGTTAATTAATGGTAATATTCGTTTTATTCGTTTTAGTTTGCTGTTGTTCAGGTTTTTAATACGAGGGTCGTTTGATAAGTCCGTGACTTTTTGTATTTGCCGCGCACCTGCTCTAAATACAACA
>JAEIIM010064294.1:0-12464 GCA_018874515.1 Drosophila greeni | reverse complement strand
TGGATCTCTTTTGGGCTTTTCTGAATAAACCTAAAAGTATGCAGTAAAAATCGTTTATTGCCTTTTGTAAAGCTGGCAGCTGGCGGTACTTTTACAGACCGTTAAATTCATAAATTCAAATGTTCTTTATCGTATTGCCTCGTCACCTTTGTAGTTTTTTATATTATACATCTGAGTTGTTTTCTCAGAATTAACAAATGTACATATGACACCTTTAACATCTATGGGATCAAGCGTGTACAGCAAGAACGTCAACAAATTTGCAAGCTGATAGAATGTTTGTTTGCCAGATAAAAGGCGTATCATAATTACACATTGGTTATTACTGATTACAAGTGCCAAGTGTCATGCAAAATGGGGAAAACAGGCGTTGGGAGACCTGCTTATCACTCGATATAAGATATCAGAGAGACCTGTTGAATGGGACCGGGAAGAAATGGGAGAGCGAAGAACGGGAGAGTGATGGGTGGAAGAGTGTAGAACGAGAGAGCGAAGAATATAACAGCAAAGATCGGAAGAGAGTGGGAGCTTTAGAGAGTCGGAGAACGTACTGAGAGCCCCAAATAGCCGGTGGACAGCGAAAGAGATCTTAACCTGGCACAACATGTACCGAGAGTGCACACTGAGCACAAAGTGTATTATCAGGAAAGCACTCAAATTTGTATTACAAAAATATTGATTAAAATTTGATTTAGTCGGGCCTCTGATTTATAGGTTCATAAGTCCGAAAATTGACAATTTTAGATGTACCTAATCATTAAAACATTCTAATGACTCAATTTCCGTGTGGTAATATTTTTTCTGAGTGCAGTGGCGCTACTATTTAATGGCAGTGCGAGAGCGGAGCGCATTAAAACAGGCGGAGTGTCGGAGCGAGTACGACGTCGTGGATCGAGCAGCGTACTAGGCCATGCGTATTCCCATATGGATCCGATAAGTTCGATGTGGACAAAAGCGAATTAGAAATACAGCGCAGCGCGACCGATGACGAAATTCGGCTGTTACAGAGATAGAAGTGAACTGAAGTGATCTCTGGGAGCAGCAGCCTGCCCGTCGAAGCGTACGAATAAAACCAAATGCCAAGTGATATTACCTGTGCGGCAGTGGAAAAGTTTACTCCCTTCGGACGCGATTAGAAATCGAAGTTCGAGGTGCAAGATACAAGATCTGATATCTGTGAGGTTGCTCGCTAGCTCGCTCCCTGCTAATGCCAAACTAATTATATTAGAGGCGAGCGCGTGTCCCCTTTCGGATCGGGAAGTGCTAATCAACCGCTGGCTAATTCAAAGACAATCAATCCCCCGAACGCAAACGAGTCCCCCTGTAATGCAACAGTGTATATAGTGCAATTCAACTCCAATTAGTGTAATCCAACCTGCCAATCCACCAGCCATGCAGTCGATGAAAGCCGATGAACTGCCGGAGAATCCGCGCGAGCGCTCCAATCCCCTGTCCTCGCTCTTTTTCTGGTGAGTTACCCCAATTTTTGGAGTTTTATGTTACAACCATTCATTAGTACACGCAGCTAGTGATATCTCTAAGGGAGTATCTTCTTCAAAGACTTAGTAATTTATAATTATAAGATAAGCGTACAGATTCTACGCAACCCACTTCTTGTGAAATACAAATAGGCTTTAAATAGATCTTCTTACTAGTATATAAATAGATCCCACAGATTAAAGCCGCTGTGATAAGAGAATTAACCCCATTGATGACTAGTTTAGGTGCTAGTTTTCGCTTTTAGATTCAGGGCAAGGGGATTTTCGGTGGGCATGCCGGAGAACTGGCGACGCGACAACACTGACAAGTTGATTATTTCATTCAATGGCTCGCTTAATTTGCATGACCGAGTCGTGGAAATCTTTACCCATTCGTCCGGAGCCCACAGCCCGGAGAGTCTGGAGCTTTGTTCAATTGGCTACCAATTGAAGTCGACACTTTGCCAGTGCTGCCTCATTCTTTGGAGCTACTCCCAAGGGAATCAAGCCACAATAACTATGATATCCGACCGTGATAACTGGATAGGAAAAGCGCTGACAAATGGAATGAATCACAGAGTATCACAGGGTGTGGATATACCTAGAACAGTCAAGCCTTCAAACATCAAAACTTTATCAGACATGCTAAAATTTAATTTATAGAGACATTAACTTGATGATTAGATTTAAATTGTTGTTAAGTAATTATTTCGGGACCTTACTGTCTGTATTTCTGTGATAAAAACCATTTTGATTAATTTCATAGTGAGGTTGCCTTTTGCTCATGAATGTGGACTTATCAGAAAATATGAATGCTTTGTTGCTAGATAAATATATCGCACAGTAATGTATTATTATTAATTCGTTGTAGCATGTAATTACTTACTTCCATTGTGACTAGCATTCGAGTTACAAAAACTTCTCTTTGACCGTGACATACTCGAATTATATTGCTGCATTGGCTAGCAACAGTTTTTGTTTTTTGTTTTTGTTTGTTCTGATAAGCGCCAGGGAATGTCAGTAGTCTCCTTCTAGTTTTTTGTTTTTTTTTTTTGGCTGTCATCACATAAGAATTATCAGTATCAGTCGCTGATAAGAGAAAGCCTACTACCGCTAATTATATTTTCGTTGTACTCTCAATAAAATGTGGCTTTACCTTGCCTACGTGATGCTGTTCCCACCTGAAGTTTTGCCATGCCCGTCCTGTTCAAGGGGCGCAAGAAGACCCTGGAGCAGAAAGATCTTTATAGAGCACTTAAAGAGCACAAGTCAGGTGAGTCTATCTATCTATTAGGTTTCCCAAAAAGTCTGTAGTGTACATGTAAATCTTTTTCACTGTGCAGACTCTCTGGGAGATCGTTTGTGTGCCGCTTGGGATGAGCAGGCGGCCAGAAATGAAACACCGAGTCTGGGTCGAGCCCTGATGAAGGTTTTTGGCTGGAAACTGGTAGTTACGGGCATTTCCTTGTTTCTCCAGGAATTCCTAACCAAGTGAGTAGTTATCAGGGGATCAGGGTAAATATTACTGATTTCATCCACTATTTCTAGGGTCACACAGCCCATTTGCCTGTTCGGGGTAATGGCCTACTTCTCCGGCAATGATCCGGACCTCACCAAGGCTCAGCTCTATGCCGCGGGGCTGATAGCCGGCTCCGTGTTCAATGTGTTGATCGGACATCCCTATATGTTGGGCTTACTCCACCTGGGCATGAAAATGCGTGTTGGTAAGTGGTGGATTTCTTTACCGCATCTTGATTTGCCACCAAATAATCTTCCTGTTCTTGCAGCCCTTAGCAGCCTCATCTATCGGAAAGCTCTACGTCTAAGTAGGACCGCCTTGGGCGATACCACCGTGGGACAGGTGGTCAATCTTCTGTCCAACGATGTGGGACGCTTCGATTTGGTTCTGATCAACGTACACTACCTGTGGATAGCTCCCCTCGAGCTGATTCTAGTCACCTACCTGATGTATCTAGAGGTAAGGCGGTGGTTGGGTTACCGGGGAGAGCAAATGTTTTCAAACAAACCGGTTTGAGCTGATGGAAAGTTTGGATTCGGCCTTTTGGGTTCTTTGAACGTGACCCTGAATCATGAATATTAAGCAAACAAAACATAATGCACAACCCTCTCGCGACAAGCTTCTATAGAGTAAAATCTATTAATATCCCACCGACAATAAAAATAATGCTTTCCCCTGGATATAGCCAAGACCATTTTGGGCTTACTTATTCAAACATTAACTATCAGCCAATAGTTTGGCTATGAATATAAATGTTGGCTTATTATTATTAATTACTTTTGTACGTACACAAATGGCTGATCAATTACAAAATCAGTGAATGAAAATTTAATTTAATTTGGAGAGGAATGTTATTAATTTAAATTAAATTTAAACAATAAATAACTAACCTCTTTTTCCCCCTTTCAGATTGGAGTATCCTCTCTGTTTGGCGTAGCTATAATGCTACTTTTCCTACCCTTCCAATCCTACCTGGGCAAGCGGACCAGCGTGCTCCGACTGAGAACCGCCATGCGGACGGATGAACGCGTCCGGATGATGAACGAGATCATATCGGGCATCCAGGTGATCAAGATGTACGCCTGGGAGAAACCCTTCGGCAAGGTGGTGGAGCTTACACGCTTCAACGAGATGTTGTGCATCAAGCAAGTCAACTATATCCGCGGCATCCTCATCTCGTTCGCCATGTTCCTGTCCCGGGTCTTCGTCTCCTCCAGTCTCATTGCCTTCGTCCTGCTCGGAAACATCCTGAATGCTGAGAAGGCCTTCTTTGTCACCGCCTACTACAATATTCTTCGACGCTCCGTGACCATGTTCTTTCCGCAGGGCATCTCCCAGTTTGCCGAGCTACTGGTCTCCGTTCGTCGCCTGGAGACCTTCATGCACAGGCCAGAGACTCAAGTCAGGGATAAGTCGAGGAGTTCCACGCCCGCACCAAAGGGAGAGTCACTTAATGGAGACAGTCCCAAGAGCAACGGCCTGTCGGAGAATCTGATCGAGTTTAATCAGTTCCAAGCTCGCTGGGAGAGTCATTCCGTGGAGCCCACGCTGGAGGACATCAATCTGCAGCTAGGACGTCGCAAACTGGTGGCCGTCATTGGACCCGTGGGCGCCGGCAAGTCCAGCCTAATACAGGCCGTGCTTGGCGAGCTGCCGGCAGAGAGCGGAAGCCTGAGGGTGAACGGGAGCTACTCGTATGCTGCCCAGGAGCCTTGGCTCTTCACCGGCTCCGTGCGCCAGAACATCCTGTTCGGCTTGGAGTGGGACAAGCATCGCTATCGCACCGTGATCAAGAAGTGCGCCCTGGAGAGGGATTTTGAGCTGTTGCCCTATGGCGACAAGACGATAGTGGGCGAGCGTGGAGCTTCGCTTTCGGGCGGTCAAAAGGCCAGGATAAGTTTGGCACGTGCGGTGTATCGACGAGCTGACATTTACCTGCTGGACGATCCACTGAGTGCTGTGGACACCCACGTGGGACGCCATCTCTTCGACCAGTGCATGCGCGGTTACCTTCGAGGCGAACTTGTGATCCTGGTCACGCACCAGCTGCAGTTTCTGGAGCAAGCTGACCTCATTGTGATAATGGACAAGGGCCGCGTTAGCGCCATGGGCACGTACTCATCCATGAAGCGCAGTGGCTTGGACTTTGCCCAACTCCTCACGGCACCCAACAAAGAGGATGAGGCACTGGAGGAGACAGAGTTCGCCATTGGCGACGGCGTAGATCGCCTGGGCGTGCCCTCGCTGAGCAGAAGGGACAGCAAGATCAGTAAGCCGAGCACACGGAACAATAGCTTTACCTCGTTGAGCTCCATGGCGGAATCGATGGCCCAGGAGGCGGCCTTGCAGCTGCAGGAGACCCGAGTGGAGGGCAAGATTGGGTTGGCACTGTACAAGGAGTATCTGACGGCGGGCAGCAGCTGGCTTATGCTCTCCTTCATGGTGTTTCTCTGCCTGGCCACGCAGATCCTGTGCTCGTTTGCGGATTACTTTTTGTCTTACTGGTGAGTGGAACAAATTGGGTTTCCTAATTCCATATTTATCCTTTACTTGCTCTTACAGGGTGGACAAAAACACAGATGGCACCGACATAAGATCGGATCCGGAAGACATGTACTACTTTGCCGTCCTCAATGTGGCCGTGGTGGTGTTCACCATCGTTCGGACAATGCTCTTCTACAAAATGGCCATGCGCAGCTCCACGCACTTGCACAATGCCATGTACCGTGGCATAACGCGGGCTGCCATGTACTTCTTCAACACGAATCCCTCGGGTCGCATCCTCAACCGCTTCTCAAAGGATCTGGGGCAAGTGGATGAGGTCCTGCCCACTGTTATGCTGGATGTAGTTCAGATCTTCCTCACTCTGCTCGGCATCATCATTGTCATCTGCATCACCAATCCCTACTATCTGATCCTGACGTTAGCCCTGGCCATTATTTTCTACTACATAAGGGAGTTCTATCTGAAGACATCGAGGGATGTGAAGCGATTGGAGGCGGTGGCCAGGTCACCGATTTACTCTCATCTGAGCGCCACCATCAGCGGCCTGCCGACGATTCGTGCGTTGGGAGCTCAGAAGGAACTAGTAGCTGAGTTCGACAATCTTCAGGATCTGCACAGCTCCGGTTACTACACCTTCCTGGCCACTAATCGTGCCTTTGGCTACTACCTGGACTGCTTCTGCACGCTGTACATTGTGATTATCATCCTCAACTACTTTATTAACCCACCGAAGAGTCCCGGTGAGGTGGGCTTGGCTATTACCCAGGCGATGGGCATGACTGGAATGGTGCAGTGGGGCATGCGTCAGTCGGCGGAGCTGGAAAACACAATGACCGCCGTGGAAAGGGTGGTGGAGTACGACGAAATCGAGCCGGAGGGTGAGTTTGAGTCCCGGGAGGGCAAGAAGCCGCCGCCAAATTGGCCCGAAAGGGGTGAGATCGTAACGGAGGACCTCTGCCTGCGCTACTTCCCGGATCCGCAGGCCAAGTATGTGCTTAAGGCGCTTAACTTCCGTATCCTGCCCTGCGAAAAGGTAGGCATCGTTGGACGCACTGGAGCTGGCAAGTCCTCGCTGATCAATGCTCTATTCCGACTTTCCTACAACGAGGGCATCATCACCATCGACGAGAGGGACACGTCTGAGATGGGACTCTTTGACCTCCGAAGCAGGATATCCATCATACCCCAGGAGCCGGTGCTCTTCTCGGGCAGTATGCGGTACAACCTAGATCCCTTCGAGGAGTACAATGATGCCAAGCTGTGGGAGGCCCTCGAGGAGGTCAAGTTGAAGCCTGTTATTGCCGAGCTGCCCAGTGGATTGCAGAGCAAGATCAGCGAGGGCGGCTCTAATTTCAGCGTGGGCCAACGACAGTTGGTGTGCCTGGCGAGAGCGATTCTTCGGGAGAATAGGGTCCTGGTGATGGACGAAGCCACGGCAAATGTGGATCCACAGACGGATGCTCTGATTCAGGCCACAATCCGGAGTAAGTTCCGCGACTGCACAGTGCTGACCATAGCCCATCGACTCAACACGATCATGGACTCGGATCGTGTGCTTGTGATGGATGCCGGTCATCTGGTGGAGTTTGGTTCACCTTACGAGCTGCTAACAGCCACCGAGTCGAAGATCTTCCATGGCATGGTGATGGAAACGGGTCAAAACAGCTTCGATAGCCTCCTCAAGGTGGCCGAGAAGGTAAGAAGATAATGTTTCATTGAGTTCTGTTTGTTTATAATTACTTTTCCAGGCCCATCTGGAGGCGAAGAAACCGAAATCGGAGTAGATCCGATGGCACAGGTTTATACTTAGCATATTAAGGTCTCAACTCCTGCAAATTTGTACCTAATCCAGCCAGCTGCATTTAAGTTAATTTGCTACTTAAAGTATTATACGCCTTCGAACATTACATACTTTACATATAGGAGTCCCTTCTTAGAGATTTAGTGTGAAATACAGAAGCAGCCCATCGAATGGTTAAATACATAAAGAGTCTCAAAAAAAAAACTAGTTTTAATTAAATAATTTAAAGCTCTGGATGCACCTATATCCCTTTAGATAAAAGTTAAGATCACTCTTCATTGCCAAACAATTTATTATGTTTTGTAGATACATCTGGTAAAAGCGGCGTGCAAAAGTTTCTAAACGTAAGAACTTACATGTGTTAACTAAAAATTTTAAATATTTTTTTGGGCTAGTTCTTGGTCACCCGTCACTTAAAACTCGTCGGTCATCGAGGCCCTAGAGCATAACATAACATTGGGCTGGATTTGAACCACAGCTCGCTTGGGGGTTGTGGAGGTGATCAGGTTGAATCCGCGGAACAAAAGTATGCCACAGCAGTCGCAGGCCATCAACAGAACGGCCGTAATTTGGACCAAGATCACCTTGATCACGGTTGGATGTACCTTTGGCCAATCGCTCAGATGGGGAACAAAAATAACAAAGAACAAAACGACGGCGTTGCAGATGAGCATCACGCAGGTAAAGATTGAGCTGATCTCGTGGCGCCCAAATATGCTGAGAGCGCGCAAGCTGGCCAGGATTATGACGAGGGGGATGAGCATATGGATAAATACCAGGAATCCCGAAACAGCGGGGCAGGAATGCGGCATAAACAGTCGATCCGTGTTGGCCAAATAGGTGAAGCTCCGCATCCAATGGCCGGTTCCCATCATCGAGACGTAGAAGTACAGCAGGAGGGACACGGCAAAACGGTAGCACAGTCTCAGGTATTCCTCGGATGACAGCATCCATTCTTCTCTATCATCTTCTTCCTTCAGCTGTAGTCTGGTCTCCAAGTGAACCTCGATACCGTGCTGATACTCTAGGATCAGTAACTGGGCAAACAAAGAGGTGTAGGAGTCGCTCAGGAGGGCATGAACCGTCAGCAGGTTGAAGCATATCAACTCCAGGCGAGATCGGAGACAGGCATTCCTACTGAAGGGTATCGAGCCGAATGCATAGAAAAGGTACGCCCAGTTGGCCGCCATCATATAGATGGGTACGGTACGGTCAGTCTCTCTCAAATAAATTCCCACGCCTCCCAGAATCAGTACTCCCCCGTTGACAATCCACACGTGCTTCTGGTGGCTTTCGCCGAAAACGTAGGGTCGCAGGATAACAAACAGCAAGCTAGCCTTGTGCAAGTTAATCCGGTTATTGGTTTCCATTAAGAAGTCCAATTTGTGCAAAAAGCACAAGAACATGCTCAGCAGGAAGACGAAAAACAACCAGGTCACGACCTTGCAGGAGGGACGCACCCAGCCGAGTCGGTTGTAAAAGCCAACGGCCAGAGCATAAGTCAGGCTGAGGGTGTAGTTGCAGCAGAGCGTTATAAGGATGACTCCAGCAGGTATGGCGGTCCAGCTCAAGTGGGTTCGGACATCCAAGAGGTAATCTGGCAACTCGGCCAGGGCCAGGCACCAGATGGCAAAGGGCGCTACCAAACAGAAGATCGTCAGAGGCGTTAAGCCCTGCAGGAAGGCCAGCTCGGCAAGCAGTATCCCTAGCGCGGCCAGAACTATAGTGGACTTTGTCAGAAAGCCTCTCCGATGCTCCTCCGAGGCCCGTGAATCACGGGACAGCTTCAGCACCAGGTAGAGTTCCCAGCCGAGAAAAGCCAGAGCCGTGCTCACGATCAGCGGAATGTGGTAGTATCCCACGTAGGATTTCACGGTGCTCAAGGCCAAACGGGCTGCCAGCAGGCTCGTCTCCATGGCCTTGGCGTCCCAGCTCTCTACCGTGAGGCGGTTTATCTGATACTGATACTGGGAAATCCGCAGGAGATCCAAGTCTCCCGCCTCGGGAAGCCACTTGTGGAAATAGCCCCGATTGTGGCGCTTCAGAAGGGCCTCGGCCTGAAGCAAAAGTTGGAGGGCGTTCAGATGCATTACCTTCCGCTCCTCCTCCTGGGATACATTCAGGTAGCCCAGGGGCAACTGGCCCAGGTTGTTGACCGGCGGTGGCAGGCCAATCAAAGCTGACATTAGAGGCGCCAGCTGGATCTGCTCCAGCCTCTGTACCGTTTTGTGAGCAACGATGCCAGCGCCCCAAAGAAGGAAGGGTGTCTGCGTCTCGGCAGGAGTGCCGGCCCCATGGGACCCTACAAAGGATATGGTTAGTCATCTTACCAACACATCTCCCCGTTGTCCTTACCCAGATTAGTGAGTCCATGTGCCGAGGTCATAAGGTAAGCAGTTCGCTTGTCCCTGAATGCACTTGCTATCACGTCTAAGGCCTCAAGGATGCGCTCCTGGGTTTTGAGCAAAGTTTTCCGATACATCCAGTCCCAAGGACTGGCCCCGCCTACATTGTCCGAGCGGACCAGGATCAACACTTTGCTGGCGTTTCTTATTGTGCCCTGATTGGCATCAGCGGATAGGTAGTCTTTCAGATCCGTATTGGGATGTTTACCCACGAATTTCAGTAAGAGCGCATCAGGAGAGTCCAAGGTGCGATTGAAGATCGTGTCATAGTTTACGGTGAGCGAGAGCACTGGATGGAAGCCGGCAAACAGGGCCACGTAGCCCGCTTGGGTGAGCGTGGGAACACTGGTATCGGCTACGCCCAGCAGACCATGGGTCCGGTACATCTCACCCAGCTGCGGCACCCGGCTGAAGTTGCTCGTGATGAACGTACTCGCGGGGAGACCTTGGGCAAGGAAGACTACCAGGCAATCAGCTGGCGGCTTAACACCCATTACCGGCAGCGTCGCCTGCGGATCCAGGTGGATCAGCGGCGCGGACTGGAAATAGATCTTCAGAACGCAAACAAGCAGCATAAGTTGCACAAGCAAGGCCTTTGTCCTCCACATCTTCAGCGAAGTTTTTAAGTCGGCCACGAAACTTATTAAAATCCGGCGATATATCTGAATCACAACATTTGTGAGAAGTGAGAATAAACAGCAGAAAAATATACGAAAGAGCGCCCACTTCATTTCTGAGTGTTTCAGGTATGAATAAAGTCTAGACCAAATTGACACAAGTTCTTATAAACTGGTAACATCTAGTCAACTCAGCCAGCTCTGTCAGCGATGTTACTCTATCTACAGCTTAGTAGAATCCATTAAGAGACGGGGAACACCGATAGAATACAATGTTGGAATCGTACCGCAGTCTCGTGGTCCTGCAGCTCCTGCCGCTGCTCGCTGTTCTATTGATTTGCCTTCGATCAACATCCTTGGATGACCTGCAACCGCAGGAGAGTGCAGAGGAGACACCGCCGGCTGATCGCCTGGTGGTCTTCATAAGGGATGATTTGTCTGCCCAGACTTTCTTCGCCAATCGCTGTGACAACGTGCCGCTGCTGCGCGATATCTTCCAGCACGAAGGTCTAGTGGGAGTCAGTTGTCCAGAGGCCCTCGCCTACCGTCCACTCTCACCTTATGTGGCTCTATTCAGCGGTTTCAACGAGGATGCAGCCACTGTGGCACGCAGCTGGCTGTGGCAGTCGCCGGTCCCTGACTCCATCTTCCAGCGATGCAATCACAACTTTGCTTGGACAACTTCGGAATTGGGTTCTTACTTTCCTAAAATTAACTTGCATCGAACCATGGACTTTCAAGCTGAGGAATTAGTTGCTGGGAGTGTGAAGCAATTCCTATCCTATGAGTACCAAAACTGGCAATCCTCCAAGGGAATCCTTTTCTTTGTGCACCTGACGGGTGTGGAGCCATCTCAGAAAAGCCTGCCACGAATCGAAGCCAACGTTATGGAAATGTACAGGGAGTTCGAGGAAAGGTTTCCCGACCGGCGAACGGCCTACCTACTTACCTCCAATCTTGGTAAACCCAAGCTTCCATGTAAGGGCTTCTATTATCCTTTTCATTCCTTTCAAATCATTTTTTCCTTATTTGCAGGTACATGTAAGCTGTCAGTTGAGTCGCCATTTGTGTTATGGGGCGCAGGGGTGTCTCACGCCACAATTTTGGGCGACCGCAACATTATGGTCAACGCCACTGGGTACAAGTTACCCCTAAATGTCCTGAATCCTGTCCAGCTTACGTCCATAATGAGCGCTCTGCTGGGTCTCACGCCGCCGGTGTACAGTCAGGGCATGCTTCCACCCGGCATGTTGAACGTGAGCTTGGAGTACGAGGCCAGAGTCATGCTGATCCATGCTCAGCAGCTGTTGGCACAGGCTCGTCGTATAAGAGAGTTGCATCCCGGAAGGACCCACGGCTATTGGCTAGACTTTCAGGTGATGGACTCCTTTTTGAGAAACTGCAGGAGCCTGTTGAAACAGGAGCGCTTCAAGGTTCTGCGGGAATACAGCCGTAACTACATGCCCTTGCTGATTAAGGCAATCGACTTCTACAGGGATTACTTTCGCAAAGTCATGGTCTGGGCAGTGACCCTCGCTGGAGTAGGATGGATCTGCTGTGTGCGCTGGACCCTTTCCAACGTCCGTGGCCATGATTTTGGCCCCTTAAAGGGGCTGGTGTTCCTCAGAGGATTTTTTCGACTTGTGACCGGTCTGTTGGTGATCTTTATGGTGATGGAAAGGATTCCCTTGGTGGTGCAGGCAATCCTGCTGCTACCCTCGCTCTATTGGATGATCACCCTGAAGATGTGGGGTGAAAAGACCAAAATGGTGAGCCCACGTTGCTGCATTCTGTTTGTGCTACTGGTCATTACTTGCCTGGGTGGCTTCTGGAAACGCTATATCATGGGGTTGGGCTATATGGGATTTGCCTGCTACTCCAACAGGGATGCCTTTCGGGTCCGAGGAATGCAGTTCTACCTGTGGCTACTCTTGGTCCTGGGACTGTCGCTTGTATCTTGTCTCCCGGAGTCACTGGGACGTTTGCAGCCTGGAGCTCTGCTCTTTAGCATCGGGCTGACCCTTATGCGGCCCCTGGCCTTCGGCGTGTACCTGAATCCCTTGGCCTGGCTGGTTAACGTGGCCATACTCTTGGTTTCCTTCGAGTACGTCTCGGTGGGCTGGTTTCCGTGGGCTACTT
>JAEIIM010064290.1:0-13314 GCA_018874515.1 Drosophila greeni | reverse complement strand
CTGCAAGGGTATTTAAACTTCGGCATGCCGAAGTTAGCTTCCTTTCTTGTTATTTATAATTACTAGGTTTTAGGAAAATGAGTTGAGTTGTGTCTTGAGTTTCTCTAGAAGAACGAGCCGATCGTGGACGAGTTATCCGAGCAAGAGACAGATAGTGAGGCATTTGATTTTTTGAGAAATCTCGTCGGACATTTCAATATCGGACTACCGACAAGAAGGTTCCGTTTTAGTATCCCGACTGTCCAAAGTCCTTTGCTTTCTCATCAGATATTAAAGACTCATCCAAACGCACGAGAAAGAAAGGCTGAAACTCGAAAGGCACAACAGGCAATTGTTTCGACTGCCCAAAGACTTTTCAGTCTCAAGCAGATCTTAAACGACACTTGCCCAAAGTGTCCGAAGTCCTATTTCCACTTCCCACAACAAAAAGCCACACAAGTGCCCCCACTGCCCTATGTCCTTTTTGACTGAAATAATTCTTAATAACCACATGGAGACCAGTGCTAGGCATAAATGACAATGTTTTTTATGTGTAACATTTTTATGAGCACTAATTACTGCTTTAAATGAGATGTATGTAGGTTAGTTATTATAATTAATTAATTATTATTAATTAATTATTATTTAAAAAACGCAATTATTCATTAATTATTTAGTACCCATATCTTTCAGTTTCACGCCATGATAACTTCTTACTTACCTTTGTTTTAAACAAGGAATTAAGGCAATATATTTGTTATGTTGTAAACTATTTTATTTATTGTATGCTTGACTCATCCTTTAAACATAAACTTATTTGACTATGTTGAAAGTTGGATTCTTGTGTTTATGTTCTTGTTCAGGATACTTATGACTAATCCATTGGCTTAGGCGACTATCTAACCAAGAAGGTGCTACAACTATAACTAGGTCTGTGGCTGCTGCTGCTGGTGCTGCATTTGCGGTTGCTGCGGCTGCTGCTACGGCATCAGTAGCTGCCGCTCTGATTTTTAGGCTATGTACATGCAACTTATGGTCTAACTGATTTTGAGCGTACGGTCTAGTTGAAGATCTTTTGAAAGTGATCGCATTGCGCGCAATAATACACATCTCTAAACAAAAGACTTAAGACACGAACTTAGGCGTACATTTACGGATGTATTGAATGCGTTACAAATGATCATTACGTGTAATTATGCTTTGGTTCAATTCCAGCACTGCAAAAACCTTAACGATACAAATATGACTATGACGCAGTGATCCAGCGACCGGCATTCCAAGGCCAGTTAGCATATGTTGGCTAATATCGCCCGAAGCTGCCGCTGGGACTGAGAGGCTTAACTACGCTAAGCTACCGATTTACTCATAAATTTAAATACACAGTATTTACACAAGTCGAGTAAATGTCTACGCTGGGGCGGTACTGCGCCTAGACGGCCACAATCTTGCTGGGGTCCACCTTGACGCGCAGGAATACAGTGTCGCCCTTGATGAAGGGTCGGCTGTGCAGCAGCTCGTGGGAGATGAAGCGCGGGAAGCCGAATCCGAGCTGGTCAGGCTCGTTAGAGGGTCGCTGGAAGTTCTCCCAGGTGGGATCCGGCACAAACGACTCCGCCACGCCACCCTGGCCGCTCTGGGCACCCTGCTCGAACAGCGTGAAGGTGATCGAGTGCGAGAAGGGCCACTTGAGCAGAGCGTCGTATTCTCCGGGCAGGACCTTGATGTACACGGATACGTGCGTGTTCTCGCCGGGTCCATTGCCGTTGAGGAACATCGAGGCCTGCAGCTTGTAGCCGTACTGGGAGGTGTAGAAGGGTGGCGAGACCAGCTCCAGTCCGTCCTTGCCCCTCGCCTCAGTCATCTTGGCCGACCAGTCGGTGATTTTCCACAGCAGAGTGCCTGTGTAGTTGATGGACAGCTTGGACACGGCGGACTTGAGCATCTGGATCTGCTGACCCTGTCTGGAGCTGAGGGCCACCATAAGGGAGAGGTGGGCGGCGGCGTTGCTCTCGAGATGCGCCTCCAGCATCTGGCGGGGGCCCTTGAAGCGGCAACCAGCCTCCTTGAAACTGCAGGGCACGGCCAGCGACTGACATTCGTCCCGCAGATGGGCCTCAAGCTCACCCCTGGCGATGGGTCCTGCATCGCATCTCTGGGGGCAGGTCAACGGAGCCCTGGGGCACTGGGCCGCGTGGAGGGGCAGGGTGTCCGCCGAGAACTCGCGCTGGCAGTGGGCGCAGCGCCGGAGACGTTTGGCACAGTCCTTGGACTTGTGCATGGTCATCCTGCCGCGGAGAACCCTCTGACCACACTTGGCCTCGCAGTAGACGGGCTCCTGGCCGCAGCTGCCGTTGTGTTCCTCAAGTCCGGCGCCAGAAAACTCGCTCTGGCAGAACTCGCAGCGAGTCCTCCGCATGATGCAGGTGTACTGCAGGTGATCGGTCATCATGGTGCGGGGGATCTGCGCTCCGCACTTGTTGGGGCACTGGGTGGCGTCGTGTTTGCAGGTGTTCAGATGGGCCTTTAGTTTTCGCAGCTCATCAGACCAGTTGCACCCCTGCTTGTGGTGAATGCAGAACACCAGGGAGCCCATGATGGGATCGGGGCCGGGATAGATCTGAAAATTAAAGATGAAGGAAGCGGTGAGTACATATGGAAAATAGGGGAAAAGAAATAAAAAATAATTTAATGGTTCTTAAAACTTATCAATACAAAATAGACCATACCCCATCACAGCTCATAGTGCTTCGTCGTTTAACAAAGTTTTGCCAAAAGGACATTGAGGATGTGATCTCGAAAGGTAAATTGAAACTAATGTGTTTGGAGAGACGCTTCATCCTTTTAAAGGTGCTTGAAATTTGCTTTCCCAAGCTGATAAGCAAAAGATCCCACTACCACCGCTTATCTCCCGATCCCCTTGACAATGTTGTGTACATGGCTGATATTGATTTTCCGGCTACCTGCCTGGCACCTTTTCCACCTCGTTCGCTGCATTTTCCCCGACTGTTTCCTCGCACCAACTGCTTTACACATGACTGCTTCTCAGGTTCCTGGGCACACCCAGGCAGGCAGGCCGAGACAGGCACTTCCTGTCCTACCTTCTAACGTTCTTTTTGGGCGCTCTCCCAACTTCGCCCAAGTGCCTAAGTGCCGCCATTGCCATCGTTGACTGCCTTTTGCCGATACCCATGCCCATTCTTCGGGTTTCTGCTCGAAGAACTGCACCCGCTTCTGGTTCTGCTCCCCAGTTTTTTATTCTGCACTGCAGTTTATGATTTTAATTGCTGGGGCCTGGGCCCGCCAGAGAAGTGCGACTTCGCATCCGGTAGATTAAAATAATAAATGGCGTTGTTGTGCGAATGTATTTACGACTGGCTCCGAACGCCTAATCTAATTAAAACGCCCCCATTCAACGCCACCCACATTTGACTATGGAAATTCCTGGATCCAGCGATATATTTGACAGACCATTAATGTGATGAGAGGACAAACCAATTCGGAGGAGAAAGAGACGTTGGCGCTGGGATCCGATGCTCCTAACCGACCGTCGCGACATTTCCGGTTGACTCTTTTAATTGACCTTATCTGCAGTTTCTCGCAGGGCCCGGGGAAGGTCGGCGGCCGGGGAGAGGGCGCCGGTTCAGAGCGTGGCTTGACTTTTGATAAATGAACATGTCGCTGCTGCATCTGGTTCTGGTCCCAGAGACAAACGCGTAGAGGCGACATTAAAACGAAGATATAATAAGCAATTAACACATGCCCGGGGAGAGGGCTCGGCAGCAGCGCGGTCATGCTCGGATCCCATGTGCCCGTCCGAATGGGTACAGTGGAAGATATGAAATAAAATATTATTTCTATGGAATCGCCTTTTGCTGGTAATTTCGTTTAACTCGAAAACAAGTTTTGTGCTCTGTTTCCCCGCTCCGCTATCTCATGTCAACTCTGCTGAACCGCGGCCCATCGTAGATGAACTCTCGATGGGGCCATGGACCAATTGGGCCTTCGTACTCGGGCTTTAAACTTAAAATCGGCATCGGACTGGAACCCAAGAGCGAACCACCCACAGACGTGATCGGATCGAGGAAGTAACTGCCACTCAATCGGAGGAGCTGTAAACAAATGGCCGGTGTTTACACGAGTCCCGTATCATGTACTGGATGCAGCCGCATCGTCGAGATCAGAGATCAAAAGCTGCCCCCGACTCCCAACTGTTTGTCAACTGGCCCCGAATGTTTACAGAGAAACCAAACAATTATGCTCCGAACGGAAAAAAACGAGGGGACCGAGGGGAAACCCCGGAGGAAGACTTTTTAGTGGCAATTACTTGCCGCTCTGTTAAGGTTAATTTACTTTGACTTCCACATCTCCAAGCCATCAGCCGGGGACCACACAAAGATGGCTGGAGACGGCGCAGAGGTCGTTTGCCGGATTTCGTCGGAGGATTATATAATTATGCGATCTCTGGGCAACTTTTGCTTTTTTCCTAACGCCAAAACGCTAGGAAATAAAGAATATTTCACTATTCAACTGATCATTCAGTTTGATTGGTTCTTATGTAAGGCCACAGACAAAAGTAATTGAAATTCCGATTTGAACACGAAAGCGTGGCCAAATTTCAGGCCGAGGTAATTAAAAAATAACATAAAAAAGAGAGATAGCCGGACAGACGGACAAGCAACTCCAAACAAAATCAATGTTCGGGCCAACGAAAGTGGAAGCAGCAACCAAAAGTCCAAAACAGAAAAAGAGTGATTATTTATGAGCAACAGCAGTTGGCGCATTTTGTTTTATTTTTATGGGACGCCCGGCTGGAGTCTCCTGGAGTGGCAGTTCCCTCCGCTCCACTTCGGAGCACTCCGCAGTTGCAGGGCCAACGGCGGATCATAAAAATTGAGTTAGAAATAGGCAGGAAAACAATTTTATAATTTTAGACATCGAATTCATTCGATTCCGTGTAAGACATGTGCCTCCTACTTGGAAACTCTCCACTCCACCTCCACCTCCAACGCCAGGCCAGTTCCCCCAAAGTTCAAGGCGCTCATCGGCGAAGAAGTTTGTTTTATTTTTAAGGCTTTTATGGTCTCCATTGGCCTGGCTTCAATCAGACAACCAAATCCCATGCCAAGGCATTGTTTATGCTTCTGTTGAAAGTTTCGGGCAGACCGAACTTTGGGCTCGAGTTGTTTGGGCATGTTTCTCGGTGTATCTGGTACATTATTAATAGACAAATTGATTGGGAGGCACTTTAATTTGAAGGGTTGCAGTCCGTTGGGAAACAGATTTGTTTGTCTGGCATCGTCCAAATGAGATTCAAAGATATGCGTGGATCTCCTGGGATAGTTCATTGGAGGTCATTAAAGCGCAGCAGCTATTAGTTAATAAACTGGAAAAATATTATTACATGTTCACACATAAATATAAAGAACTAATGAGCTAATGAGCCGAATTTCTCCATTATTTCTGATAACTGAATCTCGAACCCAATCTGAATACAATCGTTATTTACTGTGACCTCCGAGTGTTCTATTATTCCCGCGGAGCACGATCTCTCGGGCCGCTGCTAACCGAAAGATCATCTTCGCCGGGGACGGGGAACTTAGCACCTTCCATTATTATTGGTGGGTAGCCCACACTCCGCCCGAGGCCCCGCTGGGAGAACTTCCGTTTGCTCAGTTAACACACAGAATGTTCCCAACCAAAATATGTTGACGTTCATTTGTGTAATGCAATGGACAAAGGCAGAGCCATGGGGCAGGGGGACTTGGCATGGGTCTGTGCCATAAGCACCCCTCTTCCAAAACGCCCCTGGCATGCTTTTTATTTGGTACGTGAGCATTGGAATTAGCTTTCATATTCAGAGTTTCGGTATCGAGCTGTGTTTGCCCAAGAAATTCTCAGCAGCCACAGTATCAACATCATAAGCTCTATGAAAACTGTGCTAAATGTTTTTGATATTTACCCGCAGCTGGCACACTAATTAGATCGACTTTTCGGGGTGTTTGCCTAGGGCCAAAACTTCCCACAGTTGGGCTGTCGCACAGATCGCTAACGTAATGGGCATGGGTGTTGCTCTGACCTAATAAATACACTCCGGTTGCCCCGGGAATCGAAAAAAGTGCAGAGACTGCGATTTTGTTGGCCATAAAGGAAGCCAGCGACAAAACAGCTGATGCGCACTTTTGCAAAGCTTCCACAAAATACTCTCGGATCTCGACTCTCTGTAGTATGTAATTTCAGCAATAGCCGTGCAGCGGCAGCAACAATGGCTGAATGCGAGCCAGACAGCTGCAAAATACAAACACAAAAACGAAAACAAAACATGGCCAAAGCCAGAAACTGGTTTCACCTGAGAGAGAGAGGGGACAAAGCGGAGCAGAGCAGCTGATTTCCAAACAGGTAACAGCCACCAGCGCTCTCTGTCGCACCTGCAATTTACGGGTCCCATGGTAAATGCTGTTTTTAGTGATGGATTTGCATGCGTTTGCTGCAAGAAATAGCTGAATTATGACTGTGATTCCCCCTGTTGAGATCAACGATGTTCTAGTTTCCATTTATTACCACTGAGGCAGCCCCTCAGAATGTTGGCCAAACTTCTTCGTCAGGTGGCGGCAGGCAGGTGAACTGTGCAGCAGCTGCCGCTTTGTGGCTCTTTTTCCATGCGGGTCTGACCTTTTTTTGTGTTTGGCTGGCAGCTGCCTGTCTGCGTGTGGAAAAGCGACAGGAAATGCAGTTAGCCGTGGTTTCTCAGGGGTCGTCAGACTCTGTCCGAAATTCTCGCTGCCATTAGCGAAAATATTTCGCATTGACAAGGTCCCCAAAGGGGGAGACTGGCCGATATCCGTTGAGTCAGCGCCGTAGCGAAATGTGTCATTACCAGCAGTATGTTAATTGAATGCTAATCGAAAGCGAAAAGGTTGTGAATGCGAAGCAAAGCTTTCAGCACGTTCTACACACTGGCATCACAATATGGTGTATTATTTCCACTTGATAAGGGTCCATCTCCGTTTCGATATCAAAGGTTTGCTTTGTTAGACATATGTTTACTACTTATGAGTTAATAAAAACTACTTGCTATTAATGTAAACCAATTTCCCATGCGATTAGCTCCAAATGACACTGACATGATAAGGACTTAAGAGATGCTGTGAGTAAATCAAAACGACTTCTCTCAGCGTGCAACGGGATTAGAGCAAATCAATTGCGGATCGGTGGGAAATATTCCCGCAGACGGAAGTTCCCATCTCGCGACTTAACGGGTTGTAATTGCGGAATACCAGGAATGCCGATCCCAGGGATTGGCTGCCCAGAGCAGAGGGATCAGGGGAGGCAGCTGGAGAACAGGGCAGTGGACGCCCCCGTCAGCAGTCGGTTACTGGTCGGGATGGCCGGTGGCAACTGGAACTGGTTAACTGGTTTACCTTTGGCCAAGGATGTTTGTACTTTGCACCGCAGCAGCAACAGAAGCAGCTGAAAAGCCGTTGGGCAACTTTTCCGATCGCTTCGTTAGTCTAAGACCCGAAACCAAAACAAGAAACTTGTTTTTGTTATTGTTTTTGTTTCGTAGCTGATTTGTTTCGGTTTTTTATTTTTTCGCAAATGGCAAAAATGCGATGCTGACTTACATAAGCCCAGCTCGGCGCCTGCTAACGGTATGGTCCGAGTGCTCTTCAACTTTGGCATTTTCCGCGGATGCGTTGCCGGCGCCTCGCAGCTGCAGGTCACGATTTTCCGACGATGAAAACTGTGGCATGCTCGTGCCGACTCGATTTTTCATTATTTATGTGGTTTTTTTCCAACAGTTTTTCAGTCGTGCCGCGTGGGTGTGGTTCGCAGTGGGTCTGGGGTCTGGGTCTGCATCCGCCAGTGAATGCAGCTCTCGTCTGCGGAATCCACCGACCATCGGGAATGTTTTAAGCGGATTGGAAAGGAATGTCAGCGAAATGGAAGTATGCGAATCCTGATTGCACGGCCCACACAAATCCGCATTGAAATGAAGTGATAAAGATACATCTTCACGGATTGTTTATGATACCTTATAATTATATACAAATTTACAAAAAGTAAGCTTAAAGTAACTGAAAGTTCCCCCTAAATAATGTTGTAAATTGTATCAAATAACCTGAATGGGAATCGGGGATTTTTCATTCAGAAACTCAGTAATAATTCGTTAATGTTTACTTTTTAATACATATGTCACTCTATTTATTTATTTATTTCCCACAAACTTTCATTGAATTTTTAGGTAATTGGGTTCTCGTTTTCCTTAAATGAACAGATTGTGTTTATGCCCCTCAATTTTTCCGTAAACCTTTTTTTCTTAGAGATCCGATCCGGCTTCGGATCTTCATTCGCTGCCTGGAACGCTTACCAATTGTCGGCCACATTGTGCACACATGTTGTCGCCCAAGATTGTTCCGTCCTGCCTGTGTCCCTAAAAAAAATTCCCTATCGAGCGTGTCTACATCCTGTTTGCCCCTCGCATTTTTATTTCGATTTATTTCAGATTTTTTCTTCCCACTTTCCTGCCATATGTTTGAGTGAGCCGAGCGCAGCAATCTGTCGCCTGGCTTTGGCAAATTGCTCTCAACTTGGCCGTCAAACAGTGGGGGCTTAATTGCACCCGATTTGGACGGGGAAAACCCATAAACATATTCGATAGTTGTCAGCCCGCTTATCGGGTGTGGAAATCCGCTATCAGTTTGCGTCCCGCGCTCCACATACGCCTATTTGCTTTACGAAACAGATTGATTGATAATGATAACTGGCGGCTAAGCTCTAGTATCTGGTCTCTGGTCCCGGTCCCTCCTCTAGGGCTACGGCCCATTCAATTGGGTCAATGAGCTTTATCGGGGCTCGAGTGGAATGGAATGCACCCGGTAGGGATCGCTTGGCACGGCTTTTATGACTAGCGGGGCAATTTCACGGGGCTTTCCGAGTTAAATGTTTGCACAGCTGGCTTGCCAAAACAGGAAGTCCCTGTTGCCCCAGAGCGACAACGGATGCGCTCTCCTGATAATGTCCATATATCGGGATGTTAAGATATCATAATTTCCCATTGGGTGATATTCAATGTAAAAACTGAGACGATTTGATGATTCATTTCACAACTTTGTCAACTAAGTATATATATATTTCGTAGACCTTGGAGTATTCTTCATAAGGTTTTACGTAAAGTTTATTGGTCGAAAAAATGACTGATAAAATTGATTGACACTGCACATTCAGTTTATTAGCATGGTATAAGAAGAACGTAATTGCTTAGAACTGCCCCTTGCAAATATCCCTAGAACTCTTATTTAAAATTCCTGTCTTCGTAATAAAACTTACAATCTGTTCCAGTTCCGTTATGGGCATGTTGTTGTTATTTCCGGGAGTTGGTGAGCTGTGGGAGGACGAGTGCGAGGAGGAGACCGTCGAGGAGGAGGAGCGCGATGTGGCGCAGTTGCTGCCGGTGGCCTTGTTCCTGGGCGGAGTGGGCGGCGGCACCGGACTGGCCAATGTGGAGCAGTCCTTGGAGTTGCGATTTGGCGAGAGACGCGAGGGGAAGCTCAGCGTCTTCGTCCACTGGGCCAGGCTGCGAACCATTTTGCAGTCAATTTTTGTTTGTTTACTTTTGCACGTCTTGAAACTAATCCAGTGGCGTTTCAATGGGCACGTCTATTGGTCTTGAACCCTGTTCAGTTTGCTAATTTATTTGCACTGTGTTTCTGTACGGTTTGTGTTGTTTATGGGCACATCTCACAGATCTCAAAGATTTCAAAACTTTGCGAAATTCGCACGGCGCACGCGCGTCGTTTCAGTCTTCTTTCGAAATTCAAACTTAGCCGCGCTGAGGAGAACCGTTCGTGTCCGCTGTTCGTAAGCAATTGAAATGACGTAGCGGCGGCTCCGACATTCAAGCCGCTCGACAACTTTGCGCCTCACAAACACCACGGTGCGAGAGAGCACTGAGAGAGAGCCCATATACCCTCATGCGGGGTAGCAGTTGTGCATGCGGACCATATAGATATAGTCTCGGAACGTCTCTGAAAATGCACTTTTGAGCAGCCAGCAGGGAGAGAGAGTTTCGGAGAGAAATACTGCGTACACTGAGGACATTTTTTTATAGATTTTTTAAATATATGAATTACTATTATCGGGATAATTTGTGGTCTAAAAAAGAATACTAACCAATTGCTTTTTTATATGATAATATTTGTATTTCTATTTAACTTAGAAATTATTAAATATTATAAATTAATTTCGCAACCAGAAAATCCTTTTTTTTTTCAGTATTAAAAGGACAGAGAGAAAAAGAGAAAAGGATGTGTTGTTCAAATAGTTTGAACCGAGGTAAACAAAAAGGGGTTCATACGTTGAAGTAATGAACCTCTCTTTGAAATAGAATTTGGAATACTGGGACCTCTGAACAGTTCCAGATTATTTGTATAAAATGTAAGACCTTAAACACAATATTAATTTAATATGTATCTTAGCTCCTACTTTTTATTTGTCTTTTCGAAAGTAAAAATTAATTAAATACATATAATAAAATTTTAATGCATTCCAGGTTTTAATTTAAAATGTTTTATTCAAGAGGGTGGAGTACTCTATTAAATTCCCTGTGACATTCTCCTCATTTTAATTGCGCGAAACACCATTTCCTTTGACATTTTTCAATCTTTATGGGCTTTCCCCTCCAACGCTTTCCGCTCAATTTGGCAACAGGACATGCTGCGGATACTGTAATTGCTGTATTTACCCAAACTCGGCTCTAATGATGCCAACAACCCAGTGCAATTATGCCAAGGGCCGCAACATCTGTTGGCCAGGAGCTGGAGCTGGATGGAGTAGCCCGGGGGATGGGATGTCGATTATGGCCCCTTCCCGACGCACTTCCGCTGGCCGCATACCAAAGAAAACCCACGCAGAGCACACACAACGGCAAAAACCCACTCACAGACACACATAGTACCATACAGCGGCATAAAAACCGGCAACAACGGCCTTGCCAAGGTTGGCTGAGCATGTTGCCGAAAAAAAGAGCCATAAAACCAAGCGGCAACAAGAAAAGTTGCTGCTGCTGCTGATGTAGCTGCTTCTTTTTTCTGGCCAAGAGAGAGAGTAGACTCTCTCCGCGCTCTGTTAATGGCCAGAAAGCCGCTTAGAAGCTCAGCCAGCATGAGCGATGGCAAATGAGTTCATACAGCTTTATCTTTAATTCCCAGCTTCCGACGCGAGCTGAAAGTTTTCAAAGATGACGGAACCATATAGTACATTTTAAGCCCACATTTGTTAACTAAAGAAGAATTGGTTTTTAAAAACAGCTACAATATCTATGAGCTGTTCTCAAATTAAAAAAATTAAATAGATATTTTAAATTATTAAAAAAAGAAGTCGAGAAAGCATTCATTTGTGTGTTGAGGCTGACAACTTAGAGGGATCTTCACCATTAGCGAAGCCCTCCTCCTTTCCTGCTTATGTTAACATACATCCTTCCCTTGCGATTTCCCTGTGTTAATTCCAGTTAACCGCCAAAAATCATTCGCATCTTGCTGGCACATGTCGGCCATGACAGTTGCAGATGCTCTTGTTCGATTTGTGATTTCTCTGCCTGGCCAATAAGTTGTGCTCGGCCTCTGGCTGCCACATGTCCTTGCCAGATCCTGTTCTCCCCCATTGTCCTGCGTCCAAGGAAATGATTCGCAGTTCGATGGCGGCAGCAGCTGCATTTGGCCGGGATCGAACAATGCCCTCGCTTATTGACAGTTTTTCGAAAGGTGTCGCACAAAAGAGGATCAGGATCGTTGCAAAAGGATCCTTCATGCCCGGTGTTTGACAATATGCCAGGGACAGAATGTCCCTGTGTGTATGTGTGCAGATTTCCGGGACCAAAGGAATTTTGTAATTCTTTTGTGTCTACCTTTTTTATTCTATTGCTTTTTCGGGAGCAATGGTGTTTAACAAATTATGTGTGTGGGATTAGCTTACAAAAATGTAGTATATTATATTTTATGTTTCATAGCATTAAATGCATGATAATCGATAGTCTCTTTTGCTAAATTATGAATAGATCAAGCTGGAAGTAATAAAATTCACTCGTTGTAACCCAAGATTTACACATAAAACAAAGTTATTTCCTATGCCCAGATATTCCCAGCTCAATTTTGTTACATCCGCTGCTTAGCCATCCCCAAATCCAACCTAATTTTGCCTAATTAATGAATTAGTAGTTCAAGATCAGAGAAAAGTCGGCGGTGATGTAATTCGTATACAAAATTAAGTTTCGGCGGTGGCTGAGACCCAAGGGGTCTTTCCCGAGGAAGGAAGGCGTGCGCCTGACCACTAATCTTGCATAAACATCCACGTTTGTACAAGAAATCATAACAGGCAGATCAAATATTTGGGCCACTCGCCCGCTGATAAGTATGAAGGCCTTATCAAAGAAGCCTGAGATTGCTGGGGAAACAGAAGGCAGCAGAATTCCGATACGGGAGACCCACAATCAGGCTGTCAGTCACCGAGATGGGGACCCACATCGGAGGATCAGAGCGAAGCTATTCTATTGAGTTTCCCACAACTAATGGTACATTGATTTGCATTTAAGGGCGATGAGGGGTATGGGTATCGGGGCTGGTAGTGACGGGGCATATCTTTATCTAGGCCCGGTTTCGGATGAAAACATTTTTGGCTTCTTATCTAAATTCCCGAAAATTCAGTTGTTGTCCCACTGCCGCTGCTCGTGCACATAACAAGGCCTTTTGTTTGTAAGCAAACAGTTTTTTGTTTTACAAATCAACACCTCGGGTATCAATTACCCGGAGGGTGACGGAGACGGCGATGGAGAAGCTGGATGAATCACTGGACCGACTGGACTGCACACTCTGTGTGCGTTTCCCATCCAAGAGATCCGCTTAGACTCGCGTTATCTTCGGCAATTAAAGTGTGACGGACCCTCGGCAGTCCCAGGCAAATGTAAATCTTCTGTGCTCTGCTATTTATTTATGATCTTTTATGATTTTCCAACAATAAACGGCCTGGCGAACCGCACACGCCGAGCCGTCCGTCTCGGAACGGTTCGGGATTCGGGATTCAGAGTCTCAGATCCCTCCTTGTTCATCTCCGCATTAGTTGCGGATGGTTAGCTGTGCAAAAAGTAACGAAAACCTCGATGTACTTGAAATTCAGTTCCAGGAACAAGGCCCAAGAACAGCCTACTGATAAAGATGAGAGATTTATGGTAGCCAAACAATAAAAATTAGATTTGCCATAACATATATAAAAATAAATAATGTTTGAGAGAAAGCTATCATTGAACATCATGGTTAGGCTGCCTTTCATTATAAATAATTTAAA
>JAEIIM010064239.1:0-11596 GCA_018874515.1 Drosophila greeni | reverse complement strand
GCTCGCAGTTTAATTGATAATTTAAATGATGTATTAATTAATTAATTCGCAAACATCGATTTTTCGGCACCTCTAGTACTCTGGGTAAGGCGAAAACATCGAACATCGATGTTTTGAAATTTCGATGTTTCCGATGTTTTGAAAACCTCGATGTATCGATGTATCGCCGATGTTTTTTTCCAGCTCTACTAAATTTCGTAAACAGATTTACAACAAATAAAAGTACTCATTTTATGGTAAAACGCTAAACAACGCGCACGAAAAATCCCGATAACGGAGCTTGGTTGTGCAGAAAGCCCACGCACTCAACCAATTGTAAGTGAAGTGATAAAAAGCGTACTTAAAACGTATATTTGTGGCCGTTTGCAAGTACACACACAAATACACACAGGCACGACGTAGACAAAATACCAACCACCGTTCCCCCCTCCACCCGCGATTCCACGAACCTCACCTTCGTCGCTTGCTCTTCTCACTTTTCCAGAGCACAGGCGACCCAAATTACGACGAACCCGCTTTGCTCGCTTGCTAATTACGCATTCCGAGCATGGATGAGGCCAACATACAGGACAAGGAGCGGTTCGCCAGCCGCGAGAACCACTGCGAGATCGAGCGGCGGCGTCGCAACAAGATGACGGCCTACATCACGGAACTGTCGGACATGGTGCCTACCTGCAGTGCCCTGGCCAGGAAACCGGATAAGCTGACCATCCTGCGCATGGCGGTGGCGCACATGAAGGCCCTACGTGGCACTGGCAACACCAGCAGCGACGGCACCTATAAGCCCTCGTTCCTCACCGATCAGGAGTTGAAGCATCTGATTTTGGAGGCAGCAGATGGCTTCCTCTTCGTGGTCTCTTGCGACTCGGGACGGGTGATCTACGTCTCCGATTCGGTGACCCCTGTTTTGAACTACACGCAAAGCGATTGGTATGGCACTAGCCTTTACGAGCACATTCATCCCGACGATCGCGAGAAGATCCGGGAGCAGCTGTCCACGCAGGAGTCGCAGAATGCCGGGCGTATTCTGGATTTGAAGTCGGGTACCGTGAAGAAGGAGGGCCACCAGTCCAGCATGCGACTGAGCATGGGCGCCCGGCGGGGATTTATCTGCCGGATGCGCGTTGGCAATGTGAACTCGGAATCCATGGTCTCTGGGCATCTGAACCGCCTTAAGCAGCGCAATTCACTGGGACCGTCACGCGACGGCACCAACTATGCCGTGGTGCACTGCACGGGGTACATAAAGAACTGGCCGCCAACGGACATGTTCCCCAACATGCACATGGAGCGCGATGTAGATGACATGACCTCGCACTGCTGTCTGGTGGCCATCGGTCGGCTCCAGGTCACCTCGACAGCGGCAAACGATATGAGTGGGTCCAACAACCAGAGCGAGTTCATCACGCGCCACGCCATGGATGGCAAGTTCACGTTCGTGGACCAGCGGGTGCTCAACATCCTGGGCTATACGCCCACCGAGCTGCTCGGAAAGATTTGCTATGATTTCTTCCATCCGGAGGACCAAAGCCACATGAAGGAGAGCTTCGACCAGGTGCTCAAGCAGAAGGGACAGATGTTCTCGCTCCTGTACAGAGCTCGGGCCAAGAACTCGGAGTTTGTGTGGCTGCGCACACAGGCCTACGCCTTCCTCAATCCCTACACTGACGAGGTGGAGTATATAGTGTGCACAAACAGCTCCGGAAAGACCATGCACGGTGCTCCTTTGGATGCGGCAGCAGCTGCTCATACACCCGAACAGGTGCAGCAACAACAGCAGCAGCAGGAACAGCATGTCTACGTGCAGGCGGCCCCCGGAGTGGACTATGCACGCCGTGAGCTGACACCCGTCGGCAGTGCCACCAACGACGGCATGTACCAGACGCATATGCTCGCAATGCAGGCTCCCACACCTCAGCAGCAACAGCAGCAGCGACCAGGATCAGCACAGACCACTCCGGTTGGCTACAGTTACGATACCACGCATTCGCCGTATAGCACTGGCGGCGGAGGACCTTCGCCTTTGGCCAAGATTCCCAAGTCGGGTACATCGCCCACGCCAGTGGCGCCTAACTCCTGGGCAGCACTGCGTCCCCAGCAGCAGCAACAGCAGCAGCAGCCCGTGACCGAGGGTTACCAGTACCAGCAGACGAGTCCGGCCAGGTCGCCGAGTGGCCCAACCTACACCCAGCTAAGTGCCGGCAACGGAAACCGTCAGCAACCGCAGCCGGGAGCATATCAGACGGCTCCACCGCCACCGCCGCCCAATGCGCCAGGCATGTGGGATTGGCAGCAGGCCGGCGGCCATCCGCATCCACATCCGCCGCACCCCACGGCACAACATCCCCATCATCCGCATGCCCATCCTGGCGGACCGGCCGGGGCAGGAGGACAGCCGCAGGGCCAGGAGTTCTCAGATATGCTGCAGATGCTTGATCACAGTGCGCCGACCACGTTCGAGGACCTGAACATCAACATGTTTAGCACACCGTTTGAGTAATATCCCATTCTCTTACTCCCGATTTCCACTCCATCCCCCTTGTGTCTCTCTTTTAACCTCTTCTCAAGTGCAATCCATCTTAACATTGTTTAAATAATTCAGCCCGAGCATCAGCATGCAAATTGTAATCTCGTAAATAGCATTTTAAGTACATAACCGGCAGTCACGTACGTGAGCACACGGCTCTGATATCTTTATTTTTGTGTGTGCTACGTCTTCGCCACACCGTCACCTCCCAATTCCCGGAGATCCCCCGCATAGCCCGCTCCCGTTGGCCGTGCAAAGTATTTACAATTAAAGTTTTACGATTGGTCGCCGCAAAGGGGAATAATATATATCCACACAGAGCTATTCGGCCTTTGAATTCTAAACTTTCTCATTGATTCTATGTAGGATTAAGGTTCATGTGTGCAGAGTATTCAGTTGTATTTCACGGTACACGCAAACATATATAAATATACAATTCGTAGTCTAATATACAACAAATTGATAATTGTAAGCAATCACAAGTGCACCGCCACCTCTTCCCCGCCTGACCATTAACATTGACACCGTTTCCCATCACTTTGTGGCTCATTTTCCGGCCAATGAAAACACACAGTATACACACCAATTTGCTTCGCTGTGCAGCTTTTCTCCTTTTGTTTTTAATTGCAATTTATGCAGCGACAACAAAAACGAAAATGAAAACAAAAACTTGCAAGCTCAAATACAGTAGCGCTCAAGAAATTAAAACACAAACCCCCATTAAACCCATTTGATAACAGCAAGTTCAAACATACAATTAGTATTAGTTAAGCCTCTACTTCAAGCTAAATCTTTAGTCGCTAAGTTCAAATTTTGATAATTAAGCCGCAACAACAACATCGATAATGATAATAGTGCTTAGAACTTTTGGGTATTGAGAGCAAATATTTCGGTTTTTAATGAAAATAAACTAAATGTACTACAAAACTATGGAAGCTTATTAATATCTAAAGGGAAGGGCTTATCTTTCGGACGATTTCACCTCGCTGCTATCGCTGCTACCACCGCCGCTGTTTTGCTGGGCAAGTGCCGCCGCCCTTTTGAAATCCCTGAATCTGGGCCTCTTGGCCGGACTGTCGATGGACTCGGAGCCATCGTATGAGGTCCTGCGCTTTGTTAATGAACTCTCCTTTTCCGCCGCCGTATCCACTTCATCCCCGCTTGGGTCACTTTGCTCCGCCTTTATCTGTTCCTCGCGCTTTTTGCGCACATTCAGCCAGGACATCATCGTCTTGTTCATTGGCGGCTTCGCGGGCTTGACGGCCAATTCGATGGGCTTGTTGCACTCCTCGCTCTTGTTTCGGGAATTGTTCACCATCTTGGCCACCCGATGCCACTTGAGAGAGGTAGCCGGGCGTAAGGTGGCCAAGGCCTCAGAGTCAGTCACTCGCTTAAAGTCCAGCCAGTCCTAGGTGAAAAAGAAAATTATGTATCTTAAGACTCAAATCCTTTCTATTTTAACTTACATTCATCTGCTGCTCCGTTTCCAGGATCGCAGGCATGCGATAGTGCATCCAGGACATGATCTTGCTGGACTGGAAGGTGATAATACTGTAGCTGTACATCTTGTCGCCGCTTTCGTCCTCCCAAACATCAAAAAGCCCAGCCATTCGCAGCAGCTTCACATCGCCCGGCGACCAGGTGCTCTTGTCGTAAATCTTAGCATCGCCGTCCTGGGGCACATATACCAAGTAGGCCTCCCGTTCCGAGGGCTTTTTGGCGGGACCTGCCGTTTGCCACTCGTAGAAGCCCTCGCAGATCACCACACACCGCTGGCCGCGCTTAAACGGGCCGCGATACAATTTTGATTCCATCAGGTGCTCCAGCCGGCAGTTGTTGGTGGTGAGTCCGTGGCGCCGATAATCGCCCTTGTGCCAAAAGGGGATCATGCCCCACATCATCGGCATCACGACGCGGGCGCACTTCTGCTCCGGGGCATCGGAGAAATGAGCTGCGGACACGATCACGGGCGTGATGTCAGTGGGAGCGATGTTGTACGAAGCCTGGTAGCGTCTTCCTAGATTGAATTCCGCCCTCCACTCGGGGGTCTCCATGGTCGAGGCTTCTTCATCCTTGACCTTGGGCTGCTCTTCACCAACCGGCTCCTTTTTCACTGACTGTTTTGGATATTTGCAGGCGCAAATCACCTGATCCGGATCTAGGGTTCTAATGGGATGTTAGTTGCGTTTTAACCAGCATGATTATAGACCTTACAGGCATGTGCGGCCGCACATTGGATTGGCGTGTGAAATAAAGCGGAAATATATTTATTGTCGCTTTCCTATACAGATTTTTAAACCTTATTGTTTTGTTCAGTGTTACCGTGCTGACCGCCAGTACACAGCGTTGCCAATCAGCTATTTCTAGCTATTTTGGTTGGAGTATTTGGCTAATCCGAATCACACCTGGTCACACTGAATCTCTAATTCACAACAGAAAGAAGACGCTGTTTTCCTGCATTTTTACGCGACAACTAAAAGAAAATGGGCGAGCGCTACAACATCCACAGCCAGCTGGAGCATCTGCAGAGCAAATACATCGGAACCGGACATGCGGATACCACCAAATTCGAGTGGTTGACCAACCAGCATCGCGACTCCCTCGCCAGCTACATGGGCCACTACGACATCCTGAACTACTTTGCCATTGCCGAAAACGAATCCAAGGCGCGGGTACGGTTCAACTTGATGGAGCGCATGCTGCAGCCCTGCGGCCCACCCCCGGAAAAGCTAGAAGATTAAGAAAATAAAACGTAACATAATAAATTGTGGAAATAAAAACAGAAATGCATTTTTCAGGGATGGTACACTTAATACCGGCTGTGGTAATTACTTGCAATCGGTATTTTTCACCCACCCGCGTATGGTCATACTGCAGGTCAGGAAAAGCTTTTCACTTCGATATAACTTATTTTCGTTTCAATTATTAATTTTCGCGTGTGCCAGTGTTTTAGAGCAACCAAAAAATAGCCAATGCCGCACCAATTTAAAGTACGTTGTCGTGTTAACCAAGGCGATATCGAAAACCCCTCAAAAAGACCCCAAAAACAGTGTACAACAAAACTGCAATACAGCAGTAGCCCCAACAACAATAACACTCATCAGGAGCATCTTGTGTGCGAAAATACGCGGCGGCGGCGAACAAAGATTTGCAATTGCGTAGAACCCAATTGGTGTGTGGACACACACACCAGTGCGCCCAGTGCCTGTCTGCTCGGGAAGATGAGTGCACAAAATTTATGAACAATGTCCGAAAAATTCAGGCAAAGAGGCGACGCATAAGCTTATATATAGTGACAAACTAAAAATGCCTGTGACTTGCCAATAGGAAACACGAATGCGGCGTTGCCAGACGCGCGGCACAAAAAGCTTACTCATTTTCTTTCTTACTGACGGGCAGAAAGCCCACGACATCGTTGAAAATTTTCGCAAAGCGAAACCAAAAAGTTAAAAATAAATGTTTACTGAGCAGCGGCATCGAGGGGGCGGGCGAAAACGCAATTAACCCCCCACCGTCCCGCCAGCGGCAAAGTGTTAAATGTAATTTTCCGATGGCTCGCGCTCTCGATTGTATTGAATAATTCGCTGGTTGCCCCAGCGCAGTTTGCAGTTCGTGGGTGTGTGCGGGGGCAGCGGGGGCGGAGAGCCCCGTTTTTGTGTGCCTCTCTGCGCCTTTGCTTCACCCTGCCATTCGCAAGGCAAACTGAACGGCGAAAAGAAAGAACCGTAATCGTGGGCACGGGAAAGCATGGTGCAAAGAAATAAATAGTAGCGACGAAGGAATGCGGAGGAAGAGAAAACAAAAGAATAGAGCGCGCCAGGCCCCCGCATCCCCTTGCCATTTTGCCCTAGTGAGCGTTGCCTAACGGAGTGCCTGCTGTCTCTATACATTCCAGCTCCTCTGAATCCTAGAATCCTCTGAAGCCGAAGCCTGCAAGGACACGACAAGACAACAATCCTACGCAACCCGAACCGCAGCAAGCAACTTCAGCGGGAGAGGGCCTCCTGAACGCCAGGAAGTGGAAGCGAAGCTTACTGCCGCTGCCGAATAATGAGTCGACATGAAGGTGAGTCCTTGAAATACATAAAACAGGACTAGATCCCGAAGGATAACACCCCAACACCCCCAACTCTCGTTCAGGTGTCAGCTGCGATTCGTGTCTCAAAAGCAACTTTAACGGCAGGCGCTACAAGTGCCTGATCTGCTATGACTACGACCTATGCGCCGACTGCTACGAGGATGGCGTCACCTCGACGCGCCATTTGGTCGAGCACCCCATGCAGTGCATTCTCACCCGCTCCGACATCGAGCTGTACTTTGGCGGCGAGATGCTAACCTCGGATCAGCCCCAGAGCTTCACCTGTCCCTACTGCAAGAAGATGGGCTTCAGCGATGCCACCTTACTGGAGCACGTCTCCGCCGAGCACACGGAGACCAGTCTAGAGGTGGTCTGTCCCGTCTGTGCCGGATTGCCGGGCGGGGAACCGAATCTAGTCACAGATGACTTTGCCGGTCACCTTACATTGGAGCACAGGCAGGGGCCGCGCGAGCTGATTTCATTTTTGATATCCTTTTTCAAAAACAAAATTAACCGACGCATTTTGCAAAGTGTAATCCTGCCAAGCTGCACCGTAGTGAACTCTGAATACCAGAGATTTCTTTGTCTTGAATTTTTTTTCTTTATATTGTGTTTATTTTTTTATGAGTTTTATTTAAATTACAGTTCATTTTTCGTATTAAGCACTTTACGATGCAGCTACAGGCCGGGTTATAGCTTCATAAAGTATTTTTAGCTTTGATTTCTCACAGATAATCTCCTTCTTAGCTAGCCTATTCTCTTTTCGGTAAAATCATTTTTGGTTGCCTTAACCTTTAGACAATACGACGAGCCCTCTGCCATCCGTCACGGCGGTGGAGTGCGCCGGATCCCTGGACGCACCCTTGGCGGCCCGCGGACGCGACGCTCCAATATGCACTTTAGCTCGTCGAGCGGTCTGTCGGCCCTGTCACCTTCGGGCCGGGAATCGGTGGATCCTATTGCGGAATTGCTCTCGCAGCTCTCCGGTGTACGGAGGGGCGGACCGCCCACATCGCAGCTGCAGCAGCTACAGATGCAGATGCAGTTGGACCGGCAGCAGGTGACGGTAAGGGAGGCGTCCATTTCCACGTCTAATATATTTGTGTGTATAAGGAAACTGCGACTTTCGTTGTCTCTCGCCTTTGCGCTCTTGCATTATTTTAGGCATCGCGCCAAATCGATCGGCTGCCAAGGCGCGGCCATCCCGTAGTCTCAACATCGAACTTGAATGCCGCCATGGCAGAGGTGATCAGCGGTGGATCCGGCAGTGGAGGCGGAGGCAGTGGCGCAGTTGGAAGTGGCAGCGGCGGCGGCAGCGGAGGCACGGCTCCGCCCAACCTGCGCACCACCGAGTGGCCGGTGACAGCGAGCTTCTCGACATCGGCCAGCAATCACTCGCAGACTCAGTCGAGTCTAGCCGCCAACAGCCTCAATGCCAGAGAAGTAGTTCATCCCGCTGGCCAGCGTCCCCTTATTCAAATGTCCACTAATCTCCAATGTCTCATCCTGCAGGCGGTCGGCAGCAGCAACAGCGCCAACAATGCCCTCGGCATCAGTGTGGGCGTCGGCGGAGCGGTCAACGGCAACGGCGGCCCAGGAGCTGTCGGTGTTGGTGCAGGAGCCGGCGGCAATGGTCAAACGGGTCAGGGAGGCGCGGCTGCTGGTGAGTCCCTCTTACTAGCCCAGTTCATGCAGCCCACCCTTACCGAGGCCGAATGGGCGAATGTGGAGCGCAAGAGGGCAGATCGGTGAGTGTGTTTGCACGGAAGATTTACTTTCCATAAGTTATCGGTCCGCTAACTCCAATGCTTCTCCTTGTAGCTCCATGTTTGTGCAGTCGCTTATGCTATCGATGCTTTGCACTGAGGCGCTGGACTTGAATGGCTCCGACGATAGCCTGGTCAGGAGTGATAATGTAAATAAGGGGCAACAGCAGCAGCAGCAGCAGAAGGATGCGGAGGCCGAGGCGCAAGCGGAGACGCTGTTAAACAACAACGCCGATGTGGAGCAACAGGAACAGCAGCAGGCACAGCCGGCGATGGTGCGACAGGTGAATCAAATGCAACAGACCTCGCCGGAGGACTTTGTTTGCGACGAGTATCGCTATAAAAACAAAAAGGCCAACACAACACAAACGAGCGGCACAGCTGGCGGAGGAGGGATAGCGGGAGCAGGAGCCACTGCGGCATCCGGAGGGGGTGCTAGCGGAGCTGGCAGTAAGCCAACAGCTGACAGAGGCATCGAGAGACGTGGCGGCCGACCGCCGCCCGCGGAGATGGCCACGGGCTCGTCGCAGCAGCCTCAGCAGCAGCAGTCCACGGGCAATCCGGCAGTGTCCCAGCAGAAATACAAACAGAACGCTAATGCAGCGGCGGCGGCGGCAAACACAAATCAAATTCCCGACACTAGGTAGTGCCTCTGATGATGATCATATTGAGAGATGCATCAACAACAACAACAACCACACACCCAATGTAGCTGCAGCAGCCACAACCAATCTATCACCACCAGCAACACCGCAACAGCAATCGAAAGCAGAAACAGCAGGAGCAGACGCTGATACAGAAACAGCAGCCACAATTGAAGGAACTACAACCAACACAGCCGTAAAAGTAACAACCGTAGTAGTGCGGGATAGCTGCTGCTCTGGAGGAATCGGATTCGTCTTAAGCAGTTGCTGACGTCCGCCGCAGCAAATTCGTCAAAAGGAAACAACTATATTATGTATCGTTTATTAAATATATTAAAATTTATATAATTATAAAAGATGAGAGATGTGCAGGAAGAAAATTATTGTAATCATTGAATTAATTATAATTTAAAGAAACCACAAAACTACAAATCTGACTGTGTTTTGAAGTTCCTGTTTGCCGAGTTGTTCGCCAATTGGAGGAGCTTAAGAGGAAAATATGATATGGCTAGATCGACTTTTACGATCAAAAATATATATAATTCATTAACAAATCGTTCTTGAATGCTTTGTAAAACGGATACGAATGAGCTTTGGCAAACATAAACCCGATGAGAGATCCTAAAGGCAAATTTCAGTTACCGTTTTCGTACTTTAAAAACAAAAACACATAAGCTCGGTGCTCGATATTCAGTGACCAACGTGTTGCAGGGTAAGGAAGCCTTCACCCTTTTCTATTGTAACTGTAACGTAAAAAGGAAGAACTTAAAGAATGATCGCTTATAATAGTGCCCATTACACTTCAAACTTGTCCACATCCAAAGGGGGCAAGTTGTCTAGGTCGTAAGCGCTTTGGATACCTCTGGGTCGCAGGCAGAACAAGTGCTCCACTGCCTGTTTAATCTGCATATCGGAGCAATACGGATTAACCATGACAATGGAGTGGGCCAGCAACTTGGCCAGCTTCTTGAACAGAAATCGATTGGCAATGAGTTCCTCCTCCAGGGGACTCATCAAATGCCGCACTATCCACGGCCGAATACGGAAGACACAACTGGCTAACAGCACTTCATCCGTCAGATCGATGGAGGGGCTGGATATTTCAGTGGCAAACTCATCATCGCTGTCCTCGCCGAACAGCTCGTGGAACGTGTACCGCAATCGGTCTTCGCATCGCCAGTCCGCTTCCAGCGCGCGGACCATACATGCGTTGAGCCTCATCCTTTGCACATAAAGTTCGCAGGGCCAACGACTCTGGCGCAGATCTAGCTCCTGGCTGTGTTGCTGTGGCTCAGAGGCGGGCGAGGGAGGATCTTCAGTCTTTCTGGGGCCGGGCACTTTGGCGTTCTCGATCTCCTCCAGGATCGCAGAGATCTGCGGATCGTCGGTCACTGCGGAGGGTGCGATGCCGAAGATTTCATTCAGGTCGGTGTGCTCGTCCCCAAACAGCATGGCCAGCTCCTGGGCCACTGTATCTTCCGTTTCAGAGAACGGTGAACCGTGATCTAGATGTGGCTGTCGCTTCTTTTCAACATTCTGAGAGCGGCAGCGTCGACAGATTGGCTCCTTGTCTTCTTCCGACTCTTGGAGTCTTGCCTGAAACATATCGATTTTTCGGCTCAACTCGTAGCTTCCAAACGTTTCATCATCTAAATTCGAGTCTTGGCCGTTCTGGGATTCGTTCCCTGTTGTTTGAGTGCCTTTATCCACAGTACTCTGAGCTGATTTGGCTGGCTCCACATACTCGGAGGCTGTCGTTGGCTGACTCTGCATTTGGTCGAAGAGAATATTGGCCAGGCGACCCTCCTGGGTGCTTCTTCGCACAGCGGCTATCTGCGGAAGTGAAAATTGATGATGGTTATCGGTACACCACCTGGAAAAACTTACCGTTTTGACCATGACCCTCTGATAGATCTGAGCAGCCATACAGGCCTTTACTGCCTTCTGCTCCAGCTTCTGCACACTCTCCGGGATGCAGGCCCAGGCCGTGGGCTTGTGGCGGTTCCTGGATTGGCCAGCCCAGGCACAGACGTTTTCACGCAGTTGACGCTCCAAATAGAGCACATATTGCTTTTGAACCTACGAGATCGAATTAATAAACAAACGTCGGGTCGAAGGGAATTGGTCCACAAGGACAAATTAACTTACCACCTCTGTGAGTACCACAAACTCATGATTGCTTTCGGTTTTCATTCTTAAATTACATCCAGCGGCTTGCCTTCTTATGTTTAGTTGAATTTGTTCATTTTACTGATATTAATAGGCGCCATAAGCCTGGCTTAAAGCTGCTGCCGGTTCAAATAAAAATTTAAACAATGTGATAGCGTTGCCAGCTGGCGGCCATCAGCTGTCTCGTGGAAGTTTTCCAGTTGGAACATTGGAAAGTTTTAAGACTGGCAACGCCAGACTTTTGAGTGCCGCGAATTTCAACTTTTTACTAACGGAAGTTACTATCCAAATCGAAGTAACGCAAAACTTAGATTGATTACAATACTTAAAATGTTTAAAATGAAAATCCGATATATACCTCGTGAATTTTTATTTAAGATGCTTCTCAATTTCACAGACGACAGTATTACAA
>JAEIIM010064238.1:0-37828 GCA_018874515.1 Drosophila greeni | reverse complement strand
GGAATGACTTACACTAATATTTTAAGCTCTTAGAAATATACAATTAATATTATTCGGGTATTATTTACATATTTGTTGTATCCGTGTTTATATAACGTTAGAGAACATTTTGTACTATGGTAATTATCCAGAAGCATTGTTCGAATCTACAGATTGAAGGAGTAATTAGGCTGGTGTCGGAAGCTAGTTACCTGCTTGTGTCTTTGTGAGGAACTGGAGGACGTGGTGCTCGTATTACGATAATGCTTATGATTAGAAGTAGTGGGAGAGATTGTAATTGCTCGATGCCGGTCCCGTCCGTGTCCTGAGGCAGTTTTGGGCTGTGATTGGCTCCGATGATGTCTCTCCGCCGCCATGCTAAGGTGAATAAAAAATATATTGATTTAAGATCCTAGCCCGAGCCTTAAACGATATCTACGAACCGCTTCTCCTTCTCCTTCTCCTTCTCTTTTTCCTCCCGTTGATTGGCCACATGTATCTTTATTTGGCGCACCCGCTGAGTCACCTTCTTGCGTTCCACCCGAATGATCTCAAGGCCAAAGTAGCGCTTCTGGCAAATGGATTTCGCCAGATTGATGTCCTTCGTCAGCTTCTTCAGCTTCGCTCCCTGCTCGACCATGAACAAAGTTACCAACAGAATCATAGTTATTGTAAACAATTTCCTACCTTCTTCTCCTTGAACCTGTCGAAGTGGCGATGGTTGACCATCTGGAAGTTGGTGATGAACTCGTTGCTCAGGTTGAATGGCTCCGGGTGGAAATACTGCTTGAAGCTGCTGGGCATCGTGTTGGACACCTGACGGCCGCGCACTTTGCCGTGGCACAAGGGACACTCGTATATCGGCGCGTCGCTGGGTGTGCGACCCGCGCACACCTGGACGCATTTATCGCAAGTTACGTGGTGGCAGGCGAGCAGGAAGAACTGGGACTGGGACTTATTCAGGACATACTGTTCACAGCAGTGGTTGCAATGGATCCATAGCTTGTGGGCCTCCGGATCGGGAGTCGCGCCAGCGGGGGCGGAAGCCCCAGGCTTAAAGTCGATTTGAGATACTGTCTTCGGCATTCTTTAACACAAAATGCAACCAACGCAATAAATTCTGCGCCTCTTCCAGTAAAAAAATGCGCTGGCCTGGAATTTCCGATAGAAAAATGTCGATCTCCATCTGTAACCCTTTCCGCAGGGTGGCAACTCTACACATAACTGTAAATACAAAGAGACCGATATTTATTCAAAAAATCACAAACGAAAACATAAATTTGACTTAAAAATTAATCAGATCGTTTTTTCTATTGTTGGCGCATGCGCTCGATGGGATCTCTGGGTCGGATGCGGTACCGCTTCGACGTGGAAGCACTGGATGGCGACAGATCGCTGTTGTACTGGTTGTCCAGCGTTTGCGTGCGCTTTCGCTTGAGCGGATGGACGTCCTCCTTTTCGCCGGCATCCCGTCGCACCAAGGAGCCAGCTATAGAGGCACATCGTCGAATCAGGGAGCCCGACGCCGTGGCGACGTTCTCCTTGTCGCCGCGCAGGCTGGCCGGCAGCCGCATCATGGAGCTCATCAGCGACCACAAGCGGCCGGCGCTTGGTTCCTGCTTTTTGTCATTGCGCGTGGACGCGTTTGTTGGCAAGAAGACCTCTTCGTCGTCCTCCGGCTCGCCAACGTCCTGGACACCACTGAAGACCTTTGCCTGTTGGCAGTCTCGCAGCGGAGGACGTGGCCTGGGCCGTTGCAGTGGCGGTGACTTCACGGTGAGCGGAGCCTCCTTGGCGCTTTTCTTATTGGGCGAGAACTCGCCGCTCAGCTGGCGTGCCACATTCGCCTGACCTCGCCGCTCCTGAGACTCAGGAGTGCCCGGATTCGGCGTATAAAAGTGCTCGCTGCTCTCCTCGCATTCTTCCCCATCCGCATCTCTATTGTCCATGGCCTGTAAGAGCTGCCTGCTCTTCGGTGGAGTCTCAAACTTGATCTGCTTTTTGTTTATTCCAGGTCCAGAGACTCGCAGAGGTGTAATAGGCGGCACGTGCAGCTCCGCGGACTCCGAGGTGGAGCGGATGATCTCTACGCTCTCGCAGGAGTTGTAGACCGTGGAGGAGGTCTCACGCAAATTGGAGTTTGTCCTGGTGATAATGATCGATTCAGTGGTTAGCTTCTGTGCTGAGAGGATCAACTGCCGCTTGTAGGGATCGCCGGCTTGCGAGCAGGATGTGGAACTAGCTCCGGGCGCACTGGACTCGCTCTGAGTACGCCGCATGGCCGGCGAGAGCCGTAAGTCCAAGGCGGAGGATCCTCCTGCAGCTGGGCCGCCCTCTGCAGAGTGGTTGTTGTTGTCGCTTAGGTCAAGTCGCACACGCCGCTGAATTACTCCGGGCGGGGGCTGCGCCAGCATTCCGCCATGCTCCACGAAGGCCTTCTGAATGCTCTTGGACATCACCTGGCGCAACGGCGTCGCAGCGCTCATTTTGTTGCGGCCGCTCACCTTCCAGGCGCGCTGCTGCACTGGCTGCTGGACAAGATTGTTCTCGGCGGCGGGGCTGGGCTCCTCCTGATATATGCTGGACACATGACCGCCATTGGAGGCGTTAAAGGTAATCGGCTCCTTGGGCTTGGCAAACACCGATTCGACTTGCAGCGGCGTTGAAGTGGATCTAATGACTTTTCCCTTCACCACAGTCTCCGGCGGATTCACAACCAGCTGGCCAATAGAGCGGCGAATCGAACTGTTGCCGCAGGAGGAGAAGGAGGAGAGGTTCCGGATCGAGGAGACGCTGTCGCTGATGAACTCCTCGTGAGTAATGCGGTTCTTGGCCTTCCAGTGCATATTGATCACCGAAATGGGCGTCACGCCCGGTGACGTTTGCGTGGAAATAGTGGTGCTATTGATGGCGCAGGGGCCATGCGGCGCCTTCTTCACCGTCACCTTGGAGGCCTCTGTGTCGCAGGTTAGATCGTTGATGGTGCTGGCCCCCGAGCAGTCCTGCTGCCGGTCCACACACTTGCTGAACACCCGCAAATCATCGACGTGGGTGTAGTTGCGCTGGCACTTACGGCACCGCAGCGGCAAATGACAGCTCTCGATGTGGGCCAGCAGCTCGCCGTGCATTTCATCCTGGAGCAGAAGCGGCTGCTGCTCGCAAATGGGACAGAACACATAGATGGTGGTCACGCCCGACTCCATTTGCATGCGGTGCTCCGTGATTCTACCGGGCCGGGAGCTGACACCCAAGGGCTCTCGCACAGCAATGGCGTGGGCGCTGAACTGATGCTTCTGACGGCATTTGCCGCAACAAAAAATCCGCTTGCAAATGTGGCACTTGCCCTGAACATTAAGTGATTGATAATTACTCATTGAAAACTGTTCTGGCATTCGCTTGGAGCTTACCTCGTCGCCCTGTCGCATGGCTAGGCCATTTAGAATGGACATTAATTTTGGATATCGACAATTTTACTTTGGATATGAAAAGCTAGCTCACCCATACACCTGCGCCAAGAACAACGGTTTCTTCGTTAGGTATGGGTAAAAGTAAGGATTGATATCGATCACCGGCGAAGATGCTCAACGTATTAATCGAGGAGGAGGCGCGCTTAGAGCTCGGCGGTTATATACAGCAAGGATATATACTTAAGGCTATACAAAAAATCAAGGTATTTACAAAATAAATAAATATTACATCAATTAACTGGAATGCTTTCCAAAGTTTATTTAAATAATCAAGAGAATAAGGTTGTCATTACAAATCATTTTTAGGGCCATCGTAAAGGCGGAAGTAATACAGTTTTAGCAAGTAGCATAATAAAAATAGCCCGTTATTGATTTAAAATCATGTCAAAAAACCATAAAAACACATTTTTGTGCTAAATGACACCAGACCTTCAAAACCGAGGACTCCGGGACTCGAAGCTCTTAGAATAAGATGCGGAATTAAAGTTAAGATTCCTTTGGGCTGGGCTGAGACGCATCCACAATTCCCGCCAGCTTCTCCATCGCCTTGGGCTCCTCGTGCACGTTGAAGCGTTCCAGGAGAAAACTGCGCAGATCCTGCCCCTTCTCATCGAACACGGTCTCCACGAAGATGGTGCGCGATACGACGAGCTTCACGCTAGCAGAGAAGACACGCTTCCGCTTCTCCGGCAAGCGGCTGAAGAAGCTGGTGCGCACCGCATCACGCATTTCCTTGGTCCAAATCCGATCCAGGGTGGTCGGCTCGATGCCGATCACGCGGACTTCCATTGCCTGGCCGGGTTCGTTCTGGCAAAAGATGAGCACGGAATAATTACTTTGAATTTGAATTTCCGTTAAGTTCTCACCTGGTGCTGCTCTTCGCATATGAAAATCTGGCTGGCGGTGTACGAGAGGGTGTCGATTCCCGTGTCCAGCAGGCGCACTGTCACCACCCTTTCGCCCACCCCGGTAATGACAGCTCTCTCGAAGCGCTTCAGGTTCCTCACGACAACAATCTCCCCAACCTTTGGATTTACGTGCCGGCACCGGTTCTCATCAACCTGGTAGTACACATGCAGATCGTAGACCAGCTGGCTCATCGGGGTATTGAGGAAATTGATCTTGGTTGGATATAGTTCGTTCAGACGCACTGCAAGCTGGATGGGGCTGTTGCACTAGATAAAACAAGTTAGAAATACATTGAGATCGGTGTTTAAAGAGACAAAGAGATACACTTACAGTCAGCACGTGGAAGCGAAAATCTCCCTCGGTGGGGTAGTTAGCCGGTGACTGCACCTCCTCCCTCCACATCACGTGGCGATAGCGACAGGTCCGGCGGAAGCAATCCCCATAGGAGCACAAGTGCTCGCACAGAGCAAGCTTCGCTAGCTCCAAGCTGGGCGTATCCTGCCCCTGGCGACTTGCGGCCAGGACACGCAGCCAGTGGTCGGGACGAGGTTGCTGGTGCCACATTATAAATTCGGCCAGCAGCCAGAGGTGGTCCAAGTCGGACTGCTGGAGCAGTACCACGGCTTTGCCTGGACTAGCTTCCGGTACGGACGATACGTAGTTGCTGTACAAGAGCGAAAATCGAAACTTGAACCTCATCCAGCTGATGGCTGGGGTATAGTGGATGAGCTGATCAATGGGACCGCAGTTCACCTTATTCACCATGTCATCCGTGACCAGGAGGACGACGGCCAGCGTCAGCAGTCGCCACTGGGTGACCGTCACTAGGCCACCGTCGGCGTATATGGCCTCCGCTTGGATGCCTGCACTCAGCAGGTTGTATTTGAGAAAGAGCACTTCCTCCTTGGTGTGGCTTATGACCACGATCCGCTCATGGGCGAGACTCCTGCCCCGGAGCATCTTCACCAGAGCGTGGATCCTCTGCTCCGGCTCAACCAGGTTTACTTCCAGGCTTGACTTGCGATACATAGTCGCCTCAAGCGGGTCCTTAAAGGCGACGAGAACATCGGGGACAAGCGGCAGCAGACTCTGTCGCATCAGTGTTTCCGGCCAGAGGCGGGTGGTGACGAACAGTTGGCACCCATCAGCTCCAAAGTCCAATAACTTGATGAACCACTCGACCATTTTCGAGGTGGTATCCGGCAGATGGCGCATCATGTCGGACAGGTTGTCTAGGACCAGGCATTTGATCGATTTCGCGTGGAAAATGGGTCTCTTTTTGGTATGCAACTCCCTTAGCAGGGCCAGCATATCCGGTGTGGTCACAAGGAAGCCCACGGAGTGGCGCAGGGTATCTGCTGCCTCCTTAACATTGCCCTTCTCCCACAGGCCGACGACTTGCTTGTAAGGATAAACATCCGCGGTGTTCAGGGGGTCCAGAAGCTCGATGATCCACTGCAAGATCTGCTTTCCCTGCTGCTCGTTAAAGGACACCACGATGCTGGTGGGCCCATAGGGCTTTCCGGGGCGAAGAATCATCAGCTCATGGGTGCGCTGGCACAGGCGGGGCAGGAAGCACCAGGTTTTGCCAACCTTCTCCGGTCCTACGGCCACTAGGGATTTCCCGGACGCCACATGTGGCCAGGCGTATCTTTGAAGGCCCCGAGCGTGGTGATCTCTCATATTCTCCATCAAAGCTACCATGGTGTTCCGTATCGACGGATTTAGGTCAGGCACGCCGCTTATGTCATAGCACGGAACGATCGGATCCCGACTCCAAACCAGGACGCCAAATTTAGCCCGGGTCATTCCGTCACCTCCCCAAGCTATTGCGGGAGCTGCTGTTGAGCTCTGGCCATTGGTGCATCCCACGGAGTCTTGAGATGATGCTCTTGAACGAGGAAAACAAACAACTGTTCCAACTTCCGGTTTATCTGAAAGGGACTCCTCTAATGGCAACGGAACATCGTTTGCCGGCATATTCTCCTTTACAAGAGCGCGAGGACTCCAGCATTCTTCAGATAAATTGAAATGGTCCGTGTTTTTCCCCAAAGCCAGTGCAAACCTTGGAGTTTCTGGTGGAGTTTTCCATCCCTCATTCTCGGATTCATCTGAAAGGGGTTCCTCTAATGACAACGGAACATCCTTCATCAATCCGCGAGGACTCTCAGAAGCCTCCTGCAAATCGTCGTTAACTGGTTTAACCTCCAACTGCGACATCTCACCATTTTCTTCATCATCGAAAGCGTTTTCTATTACCGGAAGGGGCAGAATCTCTTCTTTGGGGCCATCAGAGATATTGGCCGATAGACTCAGCTTCTTCAAATTGTCCGTGTACTTCTTTAAAGCCAGCATAAACCCTGAAGTTTTTGGTGGAGTTTTCCATCCCTCCAAATCGGATTCCTCTGATGACCACGAAACATCCTCCTCTAGGTCATCCTTTACTGGATTAATTGGGACCAAAGGTGGCATCTCGCCAAAATCTTCCTTATCGAGAGCGTTGCCTACTTCCGGTAGGGGCCAAATTTCTTCTTTGGGGCCATCAGAGGTATTGCCCGATTTACTCAGCATGTTCAAATTGTCCTTGTTCTCCTCCAAATGCAGTAAAGGCCTTGAAACCTTTGGTGGAGTGATCCAGCCCTCCAAATCGGATTCTTCTGAACAGGATCCCTCTAAAGACAACAAAACATCCTTTCCCGATTCATTCTCTGGTGTAACATCAAAAGGAATCCAGTCCATTTCAAAAGCCTCCTCCAGGTCATCGTGTACTGGCTTAGGGAAAAGGGATTCCTCTAGTGACAACGGAACATCCTTTACCGATCCATTCTCTGGTGTATGATTAAAAGGAATCGAGTCCATATCAGAACCCTCCTCCAGGTCATCATTTACTAGCTTAAGGGAAAGGGATTCCTCTAATGACACCGGAACATCCTTCACCGATCCACGAGGACTTTCAGAAGCCTCCTCGAGGCCACCGTTTACTGGTTTAATGGAAAATGAATCCTCTAGTGAAATCGAAACAGCCTTCACAGATCCATTCTCTGGCGTAAGTGCACGAGGTCTCGAGCCTTGCTCAGAAGCCTTCTCAAGGTCATCGATTACTGGATTAAGGGATTCCTCTAGTGACAACGGAACATCCTTCACCGATCCATTCTCTGGTGTAAGAGCACGCGGACTCGACCCTAGCTCAGAAGCCTTCTCCAGGGCATCGTTTGGAGGTTTCAGGGAAGGGGATTCCCCTAAAGACAACGGAACATCCTTCACCGACCCACGAGGACTCTCAGAAGCAACCTTCAGGCCATCGTCCACTGGTTTAACCACCAACTGTGGCGACTTACCATTTTCTTCCTCACCGGAAGCGTTACCTATTTCTTCTTTGGGATCATCAGAGATAAAGGCCAGCATTTCGGCCTTACCCTTCGATTCACTTAGCATCTTCAAACGCTCCTTGAACTTCTCCACAGGCGGCAGTGCAGTGTGTATGACAAAATCAGCGCAGATTCCCTCAAGCAGATTTAAATGGTCGTCGCAGGCAATTAGAACTTGTTGGATATACTGAAAACAGAGAGTTGGATGAGTATGACGAATTGGAATACAAATTAACAATCACCAGAAAAGGGTTTTAGGTTTCGGTTAGTGAAGGCATGCTGGGAAATTGCTTAAAGCTGGCTACTTACGCCCTGCGACCACAGGCGCACCATGTTATGGGTGGCCAGATGGTGCGCATCCAGCAGCATAGTGTTTATGCTGCGCCTGCCCATCTCCGATTTCAAAAGACGGGCCTCTGCACTCTGCTGACATATTACTAACACGCTGCACGTGCGCAGATCTTTGGCCTGAATTGTGGCCACCATTGAGTCGAGCAGGGCCTTGCGAGACCTGGGACTGGCAAAGGTGATTGGAACTCCATAGAACTCAGACCTAAAGCTGGGTACCTCGGTGGTCTCAACAGCCAGTGACAGATTTACACATTTTTGTGTCGAATCATCGCTTTTCGGCGAGAAGTCACAAGAATCCCTTCCCGGAAGGGCACTTGAAAAATAAATAAACACATTTGGGTTCCAAGGGGGGCGACCGAGCGGCAATGCAAGCAAAAATAAAATTATTAAAAGGAATTCTTACCCGTTGCGGAGCATGCGTACACCACAAACCAACAATTGAAAAGAGCGAAAAAAAGTGACACTTGAAGTTTTGAACTTATTGATGGTGAGTTCTATTTTGGCACGAGAATCGCTTTTTTATCGATAACACAGAGAGTGGAAGCGGGTTTTTTGAAAAATCAGTCACCAAAAGCGAATTCATTTTTAATTATTTTTGACATTTTTATATTTCTATATATTTTCCTTGCAGTTTGTAACTGGAAACTGAAAAATGTATACAAATTTATTTTCCAATTGTGGACTATTTAAAAAATATAATTTGCATTGAACAGCTGACGAATGCTGCTTACGTTACGCGAACACCCTCAATTAACGTAATATACACGTAAAAGCGTAACTTACTATAACATTCGACGTCACAAACTGCACTGTCGCGTCACCTTGCGTTGCTCGTTTTCATGTCTTTTAACAATTCGCATGAAATTCGAGGCATTCCACACGTTTCCTAGGAATACCACTACTATTGGCCAAAACTAGAATAGTTAATTGTCGTTGTTAAGTTGTTTAAAGACGGCGCCATGCTGGACAACGACACCAGCAACAACAACAACAACAACAACGGCGGAAACCCACAAAACCTGCCGCTCGGCGACCTGAAGTTTTCGCTTTCTGGGCAGGATGGTGTCCGGAAATATGTGCCAGCACTGGTACGTGGTGGTGTGAGTAGAGATGTCCGAGGCAAAATATTAACGTTCCCTGCACGCAGGACGAGCACTGGGTGCGTCGCGAGAAGCCCTTTGGAAGCTATATTTGCCTGATGAGCTCGTACGGCCGGCTTAAATCGGGAGCCGCTTTGGAGGAGTGGAGCTTTGCGGCGAACAACTGTCTCCAGGACATGGAATTCCTGCTGGGCCTAAATCAGCACGAGTGAGTATGGGGAAAGCCGCTTGGTTTTGGTTTACATTCCCTCATAAATTGCGCCTGCTCCATCCAGATTTTGGTCCTATATGGTGTATGAGGAGTCGGCCATGGCTGCCGTTGTGACATTCCTGCAGCGCGCCAATCCCTACTACAGACAGGCCGAACCCAGCGAGGCTGATGACCAGGAGCGGGCAAAGGAGCTGCAATCGGCCACTGAACTTTACGGCCAGCTGCTCGACCTTGTCGTGCGTCTGGTGCTGCGCCTCTCCACCTCTAAGGAGTCTGACTCCGAGTGGATCAGCCCGCAGCAGCACAGTAGCCTGATGTACAGCAACTACCTGATATCGGTGCCAATGATCTTCGATCTGATCATCGCCGTGGGCGATGCGGAGCCGTCGAATGTAGAGCTGCTGCGCCAGATCGTTGGGAATGTGCTGCGTCTGCAGCCGGAGTACAGGAAGGACCTAAAGGAGGCCCTGCTGTTCTACGAGAGCGCCTTCCTGAGCATGCAGATTCAGGTGGAGAACGAGGGCTGTGAGGGCGCCGGCGGCGGTGCGCCGTTGGATGCTGATCTGGAGACGCCCTACGACGATGTCGTGCTTTTTGCCTTGGACTGTGCCTACACGCTGCGTTTGCTGCTGCTCCTGTGTCCGGAGCTGGTAGAGGTCATCGAACAACTGCGACTGGTTCAGAGGTATGCGCTTAAAGTTCCTTTATGTATATGTATTTTCCCTCATCCTGTCATCGCCTCTCTTTCAGCATTGCCAACTTTTACGACCTGACGGTGCCCATGCTATATAAGAACATCTATATGGTCAATGCGCTGGCCAATTCCCTACGGTGGCTGAACGAGACCCGCCAGCAGTTTCTGTTCGACGTCCGCCGCGTGATCACACTGCAAATAGCTGAGGGACGTGGCCAGCAGCTGGTGGAGCTGCTGCAGGAGTGCCTCTCTGCCCAGGCCTTTGTGGTGGACTACCAGCGGCAATTTCCCCTGGAGCATGACATGGCTCTTCTGCTGCAAAAGTGCCCCAATATGTAAGCCACTCTAACCCATGCTAAGAGATCATTTTCACAAGAAACGATTCAATTTAAGAAAAAACTATAAGATCGACTTTGTGATATCCGGCTATCAGAAGGCTCTGAGTAGCTGCCCTAGCGGCATCATGGCCGACGACATGGCCAGCAACCTGGACTCGGAGCTGGACGACGAAGACGAAGACGAGGAGGAGAACTCCTCGCCCATTTCCACACTGCCCTCGCCAAACGCAAATGGAGCAGCGCGGGACCTCGACTTGGAGGTGGCAGCCGTGCTAGACGTGCTGCCCGACTTGGGCATTGGCTTCATCCGTAGTCTGCTGACACGCTATGACGATAGCGAGCAGGCTATCGCCGCCATTCTGGACGACAATCTGCCGCCGGATCTGGCGCAAATGGACCGACAGAAGGAGTATATTCCGCCCGATCCGCAAGACAAGCTTCAGCGCCAGACGGGCGTCCGTCACTTCAATGTCCACGACGGCGACCGTTACGATGTCCTGACGCGCGATCAGCCTGAGTGCGTGATAAAGCAGGGCAAGGGCCTGCCGGGAGCACCGCGCAACGCAGAGCAGCTGCTGGACGACAAGCGAGATCTGGCGCAGCTGAAGCAGCGTTATCAGGAGTACGCCCTGGTGGAGGAGACTCCGCTGGAGAACGGAGAATACGACGATGAGTACGACGACAGCTACGAGGCTCTGAACGAAGGTCAAGCCCCGCCAGTGAGCCTGCTGCGGGCTAAGCTCCAGGCAGCGGCCTCCAATTCCGCCTACGAGGCACAGGACCAGGACGACGACGATGACGAGGGCGAGAGCAGTGGCAGCGGCTCGGATGCGGAGCCAGCGAAACGCAATGCAGCTGACTTCTGTGAGAATCCAGAGGTAACACGGGCTCGTTACCAGCAACGCCAGCTGGCCAAATACGGTCATAGAAGCGGCGGCGGAGCCAGCGGAGCCGGTGGGAGTGGTGGACAACAGGCTGGCAGCTCTGTGGTAGGCGGACCCAAGGGCCAGGGACAATCGCAGCAGACACAGCGCAATCGTGGGCAAAAGGAGGCCCACAAATCCTCGCGTGCCAATCACAATCGCAAGGCTGGAGCGGCCTTTAAGCGTAGCAAGGGTATGATGGGTTAGTCAACAAATCCGGCTGAAAGCTCAATAAAATAAATGTATTTATACGTAGAACATGTGTGGATATACTTTTTAAATCTGTGCTTCAATTATTTCTGGAAGGGATCCCTGAGATTGGTGTTCAATAACGATTTTAAAGTTAAATTTTCAATTTTAAAGCTATTTTTTGTGCGACACGCATCTTATTGTTTATATTCTTCTGTAGGCCTTTATAAACAGATAATCGGTTGGGTTATGCTAATATTTGGTTGTCGAGTACAACTCTTCACAGTTTATTTCACACTAGTATTTTTCACTCTCTTCGGATGCAAGCAGAAAATTTAAGAACAAAAAATATACTCAACTAAACAAAAAAAACGAAAAAAAACGTCATAAAAATAGAAAGGTAATCGAGTTTGGGTTAATCACAGGCGGCCTGAAGTTTCGTCTTCAGATACTGTTGGTTCAGGCATTGCATCTTGCTGCTGTGGGACCTGCCCCCTTCCTGCTCCGTCAGCTGCTGGTATTTATCGAAAATAAAATTCTTGAAGTCAGTCATTGTCGTGTGCGGCCGGATGCAGTCGTATACGCAGTTAGAGCTCCACGGCTCCACGACCACCTCGAATTGGCAGTAGTGACAGCGCAGCATCTCCTTGTCCGCAGCAAAGTCCATGAGGCCGTAGGACCCGCGACCGCACATGGAACACACGTACTTGAAGCGGGCATCGCAGACATCTATTAGCGTCAGCTCAATCAGGATCTGATTCGCCTTGTAGGCCCTGCAAAATAAAGATGATGTATTCACGATATGGCCATTTGATTGATAGATTCGATCTCACCACTTGCGACAGGCCTCGCCATGTCCCGTCTCTCGATTAAAGACAAAGGCGGCGGCATGACACATTTCGTGGAGGAGGGGCTTGATCAGCCTGCCCGGATGATTGATGCCACTCCACAAGAGCAGGCGGGCCGAGCGATGGCCGGACGAGTCAATGATCATTTCGCAGCAACAGGGCTTTTCTAAGCTGCGCGTCCAAACTATATCCGGCTGCAGGGCGCAGTGAAAGACGGCGTGGTTAAAGATGTTGAACAGAAGTTTGGCTAGCGCCTGCTTGCACCTCTCAAAGGCGGTCTTGCGATAAGTCAGCGCCTGAGGATGGCACAGTTTGATCGGGGTTGCGCCTGCAATTGAAGTTGAAACATAAGGAACGCACTAAAGTGAGAAAGCGGGAGTGGCATCTTACGGTTAAGCGAATCTATGAAGCTGTACAAAAGCGGATGCTGCTCCAGGCAGGCGATGCAGCCCTTGTGTCGGCGACAGTTGTCTGTCCGCCGCTCCTCGCTGGGCAGGTCTGTCAGATCAATCGGCTCCTTGGCGTAGTCGGGCGTCTCGGTGTCTATTGTGGAGGCATTTAACAGGGTCAGCGGCTGGCGATGCGATGCATTCAATCCCATAGGCGACGGCAGAACCTCCGGGGACTCGGAGTGGGTCGGTTGTGTGGACGGAGAGGTAATTAGCAGAAAACTGCGAGAAGGTGCCGCCTCCTTGTGGAGCGGCTCGTCCGGCTGCAGGTGGTCCTCGGGGTTGTACAGCTTGCGACGACGCGGTATTAGGCCCAGGAACTTGTGAATCTTTGTCTTAAGATCGTCGTCGTTGTCCAAAACTAAATTGTCGAATGGTTCATGCATAATGGTGGCCACGGATGGCTCCAGGTTAAGGTAGATTAGTGTAGCCTCCATCGAGGAGCTCCCAGTGCTGGTGCTGCTCTGGTTACTTTCGTGACTGTTGCGGCGTCGCTTGGATCTCGACCAATTTGGGTCTTCGTCGCTGTCGATCAACTGGTAGTCCTCATCGTCACTGTCCGGCGTTGACAAACTCAACGAGTCTTGCGTTTCGTCATCCTCCGGCTGCGAGGACGAATAGTCAAACTTCTTGTCCAGGCGCATTCGCACAGCACGACCGCTACGGGTGACAATCTTGGGACTGGACGAGGAGGCAGTCATCTCTTCCATGCCTAAAGTTTAGATATAAGTTAAATATATATTAATAAAATGACGGTCGAAGGGTAGGTAAAGAGTATGGAGACGTTAGTATCAAACTGATTATAAAACTCCATTGACTTAGATCTATTCAAGCATATTCATATTTTTTTAATAAGAGATTGTTAATGCGGCAGGACAAATGTTTTCCCAGTTCCCAACTCACATTTCTTGGCCGGAATGTTCTTGCCCGGGGAAAACGGAAAGGTGCGCTTTAATCCAGGCCTTGGCACTTCCGAGCGGGCACCACTGACGGCATCGAGCTTACCTATTCAGGGTTTCGGACACATTACTCTAAATTTTGAGAATTAACCGCGTTTGTTTCATAAACACCAAAGATACTTCCAGCTTATCAATGAAGTTTAAGCCCAATATGCAAAAAAAAACAACTTGCAGGCTGTAAACAAAGCTCCGAAACCGGAGGAACCTTCTCCCAACTTACGTTTCTTGGATTGGCTGTCGTCGTCAGTAAAGCAATACGATGAGCGTTTTAAGTTAGACCTCGAAGATCTTGATGACTTTGATGACTTTGCAGTGTCCATGTCGGCGCTGCTGGTGGCGGAATCTGTGGGGGTACCAGGACCTATGGCAACAAGGGGTCAGAGTGTGACGACAATAATTGAGATGATAATTCACCGGACTCACCGTGCACATCCGCCGCCTCGCTTTCGGTCTCCTCGATGGTTACGGCCAATACGTTGTCGTTGCTGTTTTCTTCGTCGAAGCTCGAGGAAAGCAATATTAAGTCATCCGGATCTATAAAACTGACCACGGACGACGCATCAGAATCCACGACAATAATACTGCTGTCTCTCGCGTCGTCACAGTTGCCGTTCGTGGGGCTTTGGGGCATTTTGCACGGATCATCTTGCTGTGCCTGAAGTGGAACCAGTTGCAGGTCGGAGAGCGTCGTTCGATTACGGATGGAAACTTACCACAAAGCTATCCGTGCCGCTGAGGTGCAGGTTCCCGAATATGTCGGTCAGGCTCCTGTCTCCGCCGTCGTTGTGTGTCATTTTTGTTTATATATTTGAACTCTTAATTTCGTCAGTGCGGCATCATTCAACAGTAAACGAACCCAGTGCTGTAAAACGACCAGCCTACATTGGTGTTGGTCTGCGACACAGTTCAGCGGGAAAAATTAAAAGCAAAAAAGCAAAAGTTATTTGTTCTCTTTTTGCTTGGTTTTTTTTTTAAATGGAGTATTGCTTGTTTGGGAAAATGTATTTTATTTTGGTACTAGGCCTAACCCTTTTAAAAATTTTGAAAAATCTGATAACATTTAAAAATAATGTTCTTTTTATGAATTATTTATGATTTTATTGGCAAATCGGAATGTATATGACTTTTGGCAATAACTGCCTGGTTTTCGTATTTTATGACTTTAAATAAACTAAAATAATCGCGTGAGATTAATACCCCCTCTGTCAATAAATCGTAAGACATTGGTGCTGGAAAACTCTGATAAATCGCGTTTGCAGAAACATCGATAGTATCGATAGTAAGACCGATGTTTTTGCAGCTCCACTCTACTAGCAGAAGTTTAATGTTAATCTTTTTTTTTTCAACAAAGTGTGTGTGAACGACGATCAAGCCGCCAAAGGATTGCCGAAAAAGCCCCGCCAAAGCGTTGAGTGAGTAGCCGTCGTCGGAAAACAGACTGTCGGGCGGGGAGAGCGCGGGGAAACGGCCAGGCAGCCACCCGCGCGCGGCAAAAAGACCAGCGGCAAGCCACTCACCCGCGCACACGCAGACGCACACACACAGACGCACGCATGCAGGCATGCATGCAGGGCGCTTGCAAAAAGCGAAACACAAACACAAACAAACAATTACAGCGAACCAAAACTCATTGCCATTTCCTTCTTGGTTTCCCTGCAGCCCGGTGAGCGCTCCCAACGAACGACGCTGTCTCCGTTCCCGTTCCCGTCTCCGACTACGTTCCCGCTTTCCCGCTCCCAACTCGCCACCGTCGCCGACACCTCCGCCTCAAGATGACGGACTACAGCGACCTGGACCGCCAGATCGAGCAGCTGAAGCGCTGCGAGATCATCAAGGAGAACGAGGTGAAGGCCCTGTGCGCCAAGGCGCGTGAGATACTGGTGGAGGAGGGGAACGTGCAGCGGGTGGACTCGCCGGTGACAGTCTGCGGCGACATCCATGGCCAGTTCTACGATCTGAAGGAGTTGTTCAAGGTGGGCGGCGACGTGCCCGAGAAGAACTACCTGTTCATGGGCGATTTTGTGGACCGCGGCTACTACAGTGTGGAGACATTCCTGCTGCTGCTGGCGCTGAAGGTGCGCTACCCGGACCGCATCACACTGATCCGCGGCAATCACGAGTCGCGCCAGATCACGCAGGTGTACGGGTTCTACGACGAGTGCTTGCGCAAGTACGGCTCCACGGCCGTGTGGCGCTACTGCACGGAGATCTTTGACTACCTCAGCCTGTCTGCCATCATCGATGGCAAGATATTCTGCGTGCACGGCGGCCTGTCGCCGTCCATCCAGTACCTGGACCAGATCCGCAGCATCGATCGCAAGCAGGAGGTACCGCACGACGGGCCCATGTGCGACCTGCTGTGGAGCGATCCAGAGGACCAGACCGGCTGGGGCGTGTCGCCGCGCGGCGCCGGCTATCTGTTCGGCTCCGACGTTGTCTCCCAGTTCAACCGCACCAATGAAATCGATATGATATGCCGCGCACACCAGCTGGTGATGGAGGGCTTTAAGTGGCATTTCAACGAAACCGTCCTGACCGTCTGGTCAGCGCCCAACTACTGCTATCGGTGAGTCTGCCATCGTGCCTCTCGAATTACCCTCCCTCTATAATATATGTTATTTGTATATATTTACTTGTAGCTGCGGCAATGTGGCTGCCATCCTGGAACTGAATGAGTACCTGCATCGCGACTTTGTCATCTTCGAAGCGGCTCCGCAGGAGAGTCGAGGCATACCCTCAAAGAAGCCCCAGGCGGACTACTTCCTCTAAGACGAGCGACCGCCCAGTCGCGCACTCGCCCTCCCGCCCACCTCGCCGTTGAGGCGAGTCTGCGGGAGGAGCCGTTCACCGGTCCACTGGTGGCTGCCACAAATCATCTAAGGAAAATGAAACTGCCTGCCTGCCTAAGCAAACGCAAACGCGACTAGCAACTGCAAATGCAAGAAAATCAATTACACAATGACATAACGTAAGCTAGGATAGCGAACCGGAGCCGTGGACCTCATCTGCACTCGCATCAAGATCAAGATTCCGGGCAATTCCGTTCGTATACACATTTTTTTTCTCCTTATTCATATTTACACCCCCCAAGAACCTTGCTATGTCGATGTTTCTCATGTTTATCGTGTGTGTTGCACCCGTGACCGTCACTTATTTGTTGAGAGACCATCATATGTTGTCGCAAGCTGCGCATTAATAAATTATATTACAATAATTCGTAGGATTAACACATCCCCGCCCCGCTGGGGCGAACTCGCCTGGCCAAGGCGGCCCGCTAGCGGCGGTCCCTTCTCCATGCGAATTCGCCCCCTGCCAGGCCACATTCTATACGTTTAGGCATAGCTTTAAGCCAGTAACTAACTAATTAAAACCTGCTAAGAGGCACACTGCATGAAGTAGGCAGAGCTCCCCCAGCGAAGACGCAAGGAGCATCCTTCGCCGGGGGCTAGCCTTTGTGTCGGAAGTGGGTGTGTAGAAATTCGTAGAGCCTAAGAATAAACTGTAATTTACGACCCAGATTGGGATATTATATACAAGTAACTATATATATATATATATTAAAATAAAGATTGTAAGATGTATCACGAAGTTCGGTCTTGATAGGCTTTAAGGGACCTGTTGATACGCCTAGAGCCCATCGCAGGAGTTGAATACCTTGAGTAGCTTAGCTTTCAGAGGACCCACTGTGCCTTGTCCTCTAGCAATCCCTTTCCCGTACCATCATATTTTGCAGTTGCTCAGGTTTATCAGTTTCTTAAAGACTAGTCATAGGTTACAAATGAAAAAAAATACGTTAGGATAATGCTTATATTTCAGGGGACGCGCTTGTGGTTCCGTTAGGGGTTCGGCATGGGTCGCGGATCGGTTCATGTCCTTGTTGTCTAGTGCTCCTTCAGCTCTAGCCCGTGTTCCTTCATCTGCTCGTAGATGCAGCCCTCGTAGGCCACGGCTGCCTCGCAGCTGCAAGGGGAAAAGGAAACGGTGATCGTCGCAAGACACCCAAGATAAATGACTGACGACACTACTTACTGATCCTCGGGGGCCTCGAGCTCCTCACACTTGTCCACCACCTCGGCGGGAGCGTCCTCCTTCTCGGCGTCGTGCTCGCTAATGGCCTTGACCATCTCGATGGCGTGCTCCTTGCTCAGCTTTCCGTCCTCAGTCATCTGTGAACGAAAGGAGACGGTGAGCTCGCACTGCCTGACCAGCCGGGGCGGTGGCACCTACCATCTGGAACTTCTTCATCACGCAGGCGCGCAGGCACTTGGCCTCGTGCCGCTCGGGCTCCTCGTGCTTCATCATCTCCTCCACATCCTCTGCAATGAATTGGGGATTAGTGACTGTTGAGACTGATGACCATTCGGGACTACTTGCCATCAGTGGCTCCCGTCTCCGCCTTGCACTCGTTGGCCAGCTCCGTGGCATGGTCCTTGGTCATATCCTCGTGCGGCTTGGCCGAGGCGGCTCCCAGGCATACGAGCACCAGCACCAGCAGAGCAGTTAGGTTCACCAGACGCGACATTTCCAAGCGGCGTTCGAACTTTGATTTGGATGCGGAACGCTAGCAGCCCAACATTTTATAGATGGAGCCCAGCCAAGTCCCGTGATTGGCTCGGCAGATCCATCTCGACGATCTCCGGATCTCCGTCTCAAGCAGCTCCCGCAATTACCAGCCATTATTGGCTGGGAACGTGGCTGAACTACATGGGCAGCACATGACACTCTAACGCTCTGGACGAGATCCGCCGGAGATGCCCTCGGCTGGGTATCGTGTGAACAACTGACACTTGGCTCCATGAGGATGAGGGGGACGACGGGAGGTGGGAGCTGGGAGATGGGAGATGACCCACCGATCACCAATTACCCGCTTAATTGGTGACTGGCATGAAATCTCAATTGGAATGGGAAATGGAAATGAAAATGCAAAATCTTTCCCATATGCAATTAAATCGATCAACAGCTCCCGGTGCGCGGTGCGGTATGTGGGGTGTGTGGTGTGTGGTGTGTGGTGTGTGGTGTGATATGAGTGACTGGTCATTATCATGGTGGTATTCCCGCCCCATTTGATCCATTTGGACGGCTGCTCTCTGACAGCCAACGAGGCAAACTGGCCGTTTAGCCCGTAAAATACACCTGATCGCCGTCACCTGTCCGTCTCTGTCCGTTATCCGACTTGGATGACTTGCCTGTTCCGTTGTCTGTACATCCAGCCAGTCAGTTGGCCTTGTCACCTGCACAGCTAGTTGGGAATAGGATGCACGCAATGTACGTCCAAGCTGGAAATGGGTGCAGGGTGAGCTGGAGATGGTTCCCCCCATTCGTCACTTCTAAATTCGATGACCAATTACCCAGAGTGTGAACTCTCGGCCCGGCTGGCTTGTGCTGCTCGTCGAGCGTCTTCGATGCGTGACTTGTGGGGGCGACGACTTTGAGCATGAACTCGGCACTGGGGAATCGGCTGCGTCAGCAGAACGAATCCAATGGAGGGCAGTTGCTCGCTCAAGATGTTAAGGTCACGGGTCACAGCACTATATAAGCCAAGAGCCAAGAGCCATACCCAGTGCAGACTTTAGCTCTTCTCAAGATGAAACCATTCACTCCCGTCTTCGCCATCTTGGCCGGCATCCTGGTGCTGCAGCTGATGCCCAGCATCGAGGGCCAGAACCAAGCCTTCGACCTCGCCAAGCTGATGCCCAAGAGCGGCTCCGAGCCCATCTGGACGGTGATCAATCGCAATCTGCCGCAGGTGCAGGAGATGATCAATGCGGCCCGCAAGGAGTGCGTCCAGCAGCTGGGCCTGCCCAAGGACCAGCGGCCGCTGATGCACGTGGCCAATCCCACCGCCAAGGAGAAGTGCCTGGTGGAGTGCGTGCTGAAGAAGATCAAGCTGGTGAGTGGCAGGACCTAGGGGGGATAGCTAAGGATGAGCTAAGAACTAACTTCTTCACTTCTACTCTAGATGGACGACAAGAACAAGCTCAACGTGGGGCAGGTGGAGAAGCTGGCCAGCCTGGTGACCCAGGACAACAAGGTGGCCATCGCCCTCAGCTGTGGCATGGCCCAGACCTGCAACCGGGTCATCAACGCCAAGGATTCCTGCGAGGCCGCCCATCTGTTCAACCAGTGCATCGGCCGCCAGTTGGACCGCAACAGTGTGAAGCTGGTCTGGTAGAGGGAGCTGGACGGGAGGACCAGGTATGGGCTCTACTCAACATATTTTGGAAATATTACCTATAATCCTAAAGATAACGTCATTAGCTTAACTAAACTATATTAATGTTAGCGTGAGTTAGCAAGGACTTAACTGGTCTTCTCGATTAATTGTACAATATATTACATGTGCTGTTAGTCTTTATTAAAATTAATTTACTTGAATAATATTTTGTTAACCACATTTTAGGCCTGACTTTTATCTTTTCAACACTTTTCTTTATACTGAAATTTAAACCCGTTTTTAGACCTTTTAGTTGTTGGTCTGGGTTTACCCTTAATTCGAAACCCTGTAAACGCAGTTTCACTTCTCTGACTGGGCGCTTTATTTGCTTCGGGAACCACATCGTGCCCTCGAGCCGTCTCTTTTTAAATTAAAATCTAACACAAAAAAAAAATAAATGGAGAACAGGCGCATGTGGAGCGGGAGCGGACAGCTCACGGATCTCCCTACTCCTTGATTTCCGGAATCTTAATGCCGGAGGCGCGCATCTCCTTCAGCATGCACATGGAGATCCCGTGGGCGGCCTCGCACCTAAACGAGAAAAGCACAAGGGAAATTAGTCATATCATTCCCGGGAAATCCTGCCAGAAGAACTAGACTGGAACTTGAAGGATAATGGATCAGGGAGAGAGAGACAGCATGGATGCTACCATGAGAATATTCCTCCCAGAATGTTATGAGGCGGAGCACCACTCCACTGCCGTTAACACTCCCAGAGACTCTCTACTCACTTGTCCGTCTCCGCCTTGAGGCGATCATTGCAGGCCTTGATGATGCGCCGGGAATCCTCCTCGTTGTCGGGGAACATCATGTTCATCATCTCGGTGGTCTTGTCCTCGTTGAACTGCAGCTGGCCCTCGGGCATCAGCTCGAACTGCTCCAGCATGCAGTGGCGGAAGCACTTGGACTCCCGCTTGGCATCCTCCTTGTTCTGCACCATCTCCACGATGTTTTCTGGTCAACCGGATGGTGGAAATGCGTCCCAGTTTAAATGCTGCAGTCACTTACCTTTCGATGGCGCAGGAGTGCAGCCTTCGCCGAAGGGCTGGATCAGCTCCACCACCTCGTCCAGGGTCATGCTGACCTCCTCGTCCGCCAGCGTCGATCCCAGGAACATCCCGGCACAGGCCAGCACGAGTACGGGCAGGAGTTGCTTGGTCGTCCGCTTGCTCTGCATCATTATCGCTTGTCTTGTGGAAAGTGGAGGACCATCGATCGCAGCTGGACGCTTTATACCCGCCACAGCCGTGTCCGGCATCCGGCACATCCGGTACATGCCCAACGCCCCGCTTGTAGATCTCCGCTGGCCGATAGCCATGACATTGCTGGGGCGGATCATGCAATCGTCCAACGCAACCCAATCACAAAAATGCTCTGCAATTAGCTGGGCCCTCTGGGGCTAACTTTTATTGATCGGGCTCGCCCGGAAACGGGGCCATGACCATGACAATCAATGAAAGGCATCGTGTCCCTCTAGGGGAAGACGAACACCTTGATGTTGCTCTTCAGGCAGGAGAGCAGCGCCTGGGCGGGGTCGCAGTTGGGCGCGTTCTTCAGGCCCACGGTGGAGTCCTTGCAGAGATGGATGCCCCGGCGGTACTCGTCCTTGTAGCTGTCCGGCAGCATTATCTCCATCTGCTTGAGGGTCGCATCCAGCTGGAACTTGCCCTTCTTGATCTGGGCAGGGACGTGGGGTCAATATCCGAGCCAGAACAGTGCCCAGGCATACGTACCGACTGCATCATCTCCAGGATGCAGTTGATGTAGCAGTTGCTGTCCTTGCTGTAGGGTATATTCCCCACCTGGATGCCATCGGCCACTTCCACGCTGACCTTCGGGTACTTGGGCAGGCAGACGTCGCGCATCAGCTTGCCGGCGGATCGCATCTGCTCCTCTGTCACCTGGAAAGGCAAGGGAAGTGCTCCTTGTAACCCTGAGGGGGTGTGAGGTTTCAGGACCTACCCCAGCATCGGAGACGTCCAGGAGCAGGGCGCAAGTCGCCATTAGAAGTATGTAGAACTTCATTTTCGGAACGATATCTGCAGAGCGGATGATCCCGCCGAGGAAACAGCTCCTTTTATATCTAGCCGGCGACGACATGCAAATAATTTCAAGTCAAGTGGGTGTGGGAATTATGGGTCAGTGCGAATTGACGCCGCCCATCTCATTTCCATATCTTGGCCGGAGGTGGAACCCTTGCCCGGTCTATAATCTTGCCACGCTAATTGACAGTCCAGGCGGTCCGGTGTTGGGTCACCCCGTCGCAATGGGGCACGCGATTCCGGATTGCGTAGTCCGTTTGCCAGCGGAGATGCGTTGACAATCGTACATCGAAGCGAAGATCGCAAAGTTGGAGATCTGAGGGGGCGGGGCCCACAATTCCAATTACAAGGGAGCTGGATGGAAGGCTGAAGGTTCTATACCCTTACTGGAGTCGTTTATGGGAGCTTCCTATACTAGTATTCCTGGACAGAACCCGCTTTCGATCGGTAGATCTCGTCTGGTGCATCTTAAGGATAATGCATCTTATGGATAATGCATCTTATGGTTTACTCTTTACGAGGACAACCTTCTGGAGATGATGAGAGGACCCTGCCTGGGTCAGGGCATCAGAGCTAATAGATACATTTGAATATCATTTGCAGTAAGTCAATATTAGGGGGGACTTTAAGTGAGGGTCTAGCCAGCTCCGAGCATCTTATTTGGGATCCGAGTAGGCCTGGCCATTGTCGTTCAGGTCCGGTCCCTTCCCTGCCACTCACATTCGACCCAGGCCCGCCCAGAGACAGCACACGCACACACGCAGCTCGCTTCCGGATTCCAAATCAGTTCCCAAAACCACACAATGGCCGACGGCTTCAAGAAGTACTTCAACGGCACCACCATCAATGGCCGCGCCAACGTAAGCCCAAGCTCTCCTCCTGAGCACACATATCTCCACCCGTAGTTCCCTCTTGGTAGATATTTAAGCCATGTCTTCCATCCCACATCCTCCTCCAGGTGGCCAAGGCCACGTATGCCACGCTGGCCCTGCTCTACGTCTTCTACCGCATGCGCCGCGGTTCCGGCAAGCAGACCCAGCTGGCCAGCGACACCTGCAGCTGCGATGGGGAGCCAGAACCGATGCCCCACGGCGACACTGGCATCTATGGCTCCGATCCCGACTGCGCCGTCTGCCGGGATCGGAGTGCCGAGCGGGCGATGAGCGAGTACGACCGCGAGCAGCGGCGCAAGGCGGCCGCCGAGGACAATGGGTGCCGCGACGATCCGCCGCCACCACCGCCAGCCGGTGGCGGAGCAGGCTCCGGCAAGCCGCGGGCCAAGTGCCCCTGCGAGGACTCGCAGAAGCGAGTGAACGGCGCCTTGAAGACCAACAGCAGCCACGCCAGAGCGTGGAGCCATCAGCTGCAGCAGCCCAACCAGTATCGGCAGCACTTCCAGAAGCATGGCGCAGCCGAGCCAACGGAGCAGGAAAGTCCGGTCAGCGAGCTGATGGGGCAGGTGCAGGATGCCGTCTCCCGGGTGGTGCGCGGCGTCGTTGGCGCTGTGCTGGGCAGCGCGTCGGTCAGCACAACCGGAGGCAGCAGCAGCAGCAGTCTGGGCGAGGCCCAATCCCATGCCCAGTCCTTCTACGGTCAGGACGAGGACGAGGACGAAGAGGAAGACGAGGAGGAGGAGGAGTGGGACGAGGACCACTCGTACGGCTCCCGCAACAATCCGCTCTTCTGCACTCCCACTGCCAACACCAACGGCACGCCGCAGCCCATGGAGGAGGGCGCACGGGACAACTACAACGCCTTCAGTGATGGCTTCGCCTCGGACATGTTCTTCACCAGCGATGCGAACTAAGTGGGCCATGTGTGGGATCTAAATTTAAGGTTTTCGAAATACAATTGGCAAAGGAACCACTCGTTTTTAAAGCGTACTGGGGGGTGCTACAGGAATTTAAAACCAGGCTTTTGAAATCTCCCAAAAAGGTGCTACAAAGAAGGTGCCTTAAACATACTATACTTATAGACGGTCTTTTGGAGGATTTCAAATTCCTGGGGATATCTGATAATACATTTCTTAATACATTTCTTATTCTACATATATCTATAGTCAAGAAACTTCCACAAAGGTCTCATAATATTTTTGCAATTTATTTAGCTTCTGTTTAGATCAAATAGAGTTCTGGCGGCGCCTTGCCTAAGTTTTGAATGGTGATCATCATTAGCAACGAGTTCAAGGGGCTGTCTGCTCCGTGTTTTAGTTAGCACTATTAATATCAATTGTCTCTCCCTTGCCGGGAGGCGGGAAGGATGGGAATGGCTTGTGTGGATTGTGTGGATTGCGTCTAGGGGTTACAGTTATGAGTGGGCTTCAACTAACATTTATATTTATCTTTATGCTTAGGTTTACCTTTAAATGTATGCGTAATACGTATATATAATGTAATATATTATGGAAATAACTTTAACGCTTGCTTTTTGGTTTCACTTCGTCGCGACCGACACATCTGTCGCCCTCCTCTCCTCACACTCCTCAACTCTGTATCTATCGCCCTCCTGCTCTGTGGCATGTGTGCTAGTTTAAAATATATATATATATGTTTATACGTGTGTATGTGTGTCGGTGTGGGTTCAACTTGAATGCTTCGCTATCGTAGGTCCTAGAGTGGCTGAGGATCATAAGCTGCTGGGAGATTCGCCGGTTGCCAGGGTCCACGTTCCGCATGGACCCCATTTGTTCGGTTTAGGCATGTATGTATATCGGTTCAATTCGGTTCGGTTGGTTTGGGTTGGTTAGTTGGTTCCCGGGCCCGACTGGGTGCTCAGCCTAGCCCTCGTGGCTGGCCACCGACTCCAGGTCGCTGTTGTCCTCGCTGCCGGTCGCCTCGGTGGGTTCGCCCATGGCCACGCGTGCGTACTCGTCCGTGTCGATGCTCTTGCAGAAGTGTATGGCATACTTGAGCTTCTCCAGGAGCACGGCCTGAAAAAGATTAATTCAAATTGCGGTTACGTTGCGCCTGCAATGGTTCCCAGCGGCTCACTTACCTTGCACGAGTAGCGCGGCATCTTGAGCAGAAAGAAGCAGGTGTAGCTCTCGGGCAGGAAATGGTCAGGCGGGTTCTTCTCCAGCACCTGCAGCACAAAGTCCCGGCCCCGGAAGTCGGCGATGGTGCGCGGCAGACGGGTGCGGCCCCAAACGAAGCGCAGGAACAGAGAGCGCTCCTGCAAGGAAAATCAATGGTTTAATTACACACTATACAGTTTCTCCAACCAGAAAGGACACCCACCTGATTGGTAAACTCCTCCATCACGTCCCAGAACCAGGTGACCAGGGCCGAGCTGGGATCGAAGCCCTTGTAGGTGGCCACCGACTTGAGCAGGCCCAGCGGAATGTCCGGCGAGCCGCAGACCATCGCCTGCAGCTCGGCGGCGGAGAAGAGCGATAGCAAAGGCACTGGTATCACCTTGGACATGCCGTCGCGCACCGCCTTCACCTGCTCGTCGAACTCGTGCAGCCGGAAGCCGAGGGCCAGGCGCACGTACTCCGAGCGGTTTCTGGGCGAGATGTGCGTGTAGCGCGTGGACAGCGGCACCTCGTGGCCCCGGGCCGAGGACGTCGAGAACGGCAGTTCCAGGGTGTTGAACAGCTTCGCGTCGTCGTCCATGTTGCGGATGCACAGCAGCCCGGCCACATAGTCGCGGTCCACCTCGGTGAGGTCGGTGGGTCGCAAGACCTCGCCGGTTAGCTGCCGCCAGACGGGCTCCGCCAAGCTGAAAGGGTAAGCAGAGACAGAGTTGGTTAATTAAGTGTATTAATTTCATACAGATCCATCTCTTTTTAATATTTCCAATTAATTCAATTACCAGTTAAAAAAAATAGATAAAACATTGGAAATATTGACTAATTAGCAACAATGTAGCCTCGCTGATCTAGATAATTACTATGATGTGTTGTAGTTCCCACTTTGTTTATAAATGAAATTATTTAATTAAGTTGCATGAGTATCACTTCATGAAGATTAATTTCAAATGGAGCCTTTGTTGCTAGCGAAACAAGAAGGGCTCAAGCCCTATGATCATGGGAATCCTGTCTTACAAAATCAATCAAAACATATCCTACTCATACTCACTTGATGCTCAGCGGCGAACCCGTGCGCACCGCAATCCCCATGAGCACGCCCAGGAAGCGGAACATGTTCATCTGCAGCACGGAGCCCAGGGTGGGGTCCAGCAGGAAGCAGTCCCGGTTGGCCCCCGCCTCGCCCCGTCCGTTGGGCGTGCTGATCAGCAGCGGGACGCTGCCGTTCTGCAGCTCGTCGCACATCTCGGCTATGGACTCGCTGTAGCCGCCGCCACAGTCGTCGACGCTCTCGCCGACGAACTTGACCTTCCAGACGCGGTGCGGCAGGGCCAGCGCCTCCTGAGTGAGCAGCGGCAGCTTCTGCACCATCTGCCCGAACACGCTCTTCATCCCGTCGACGCCGGCCAGGCCGTTGCAGCGGCTGCGCGAGCGCTTCACCTGGATGCGGTTCAGCTCGATGACGGGGCCGTGCTGCTTGTCCCGCACCATGGTCGTCTGGATGACCTTGCGGAAGGCCGCCTCCTTGATGTTGTACACGAGCACGTCCTTGAGGGCTCCCAGGCTCAGGTCGCCGGCGATGGGCAGCATGGCCAGGCAGGGGCAGAGCAGCTCCGAGAAGTGGTGCAGCAGGATGAGGCGGGCGTGGAGCGCCTCCGGCGCCAGGTCGCGCACCAGGTCGTACTCCAGCGGGGGATTGGGCAGCGGGCGCAGCCGCTCGCTCAGCTGGGACGTGGACAGGGCCAGGGTGTGGGCCGATCCGCAGGTGACCTTCACGATGTGCTTGCCCTGGAGGGCGGACACGAGGCGCGGCCGCTGGATGGCCGTGACGGTGCCGTCGCCCAGCTGTCCCTCGTCGTTGTCGCCCCAGGTGTAGACCTCGCCGGAGTCGCTGCAGGCGACGCAGTGCAGCGAGCCGGTGGCTATCGAGATGATCTTCTTGCCCTGCAGCGCGGCCACCTTCTTGGGCCGGCGCACGTGGTCCACGGATCCGTGGCCGAGCCGGTGGAAGTCGCCCTTGCCCCAGGTGTACACCGCCCCGGACTTGGTCAGGGCCACGGAGAACTGGGAGCCGCACTCCACCTTAACCACTCCGAGCCCGGCCAGGCTCTCGATCTTGTAGGGCAGTTTGCAGCCGTCGCTGCCGCCGCGGCCCAGCTTGCCGTAGTCGCCGTCGCCCCAGCTCCACACGTTGTCGTCGTCCGTGATGCACAGCGTCTGCGCGTCGCCAGATCCGCAGGCGATGTCGATGGCCCGGTAGCCCAGCAGGGCCTCCACCAGCTTCGGTCGCAGCTGGTCCTCGGAGTCGCCGTGGCCCAGGCGCCCGTAGCGGCCCTTGCCCCAGGTCAGGACGTGGCCGCTGGCCGTTATGGCCGCCGAGTGGGCGCTGCCGCAGGCAATGTCCGCCACGCTCATCCCGTTCAGGTGCTCCACCAGCTTCGGCCGGTCGTAGCTCATCCGGTTGCCGTGGCCCAGCTTGCCGTCCTCGCCCTCGCCCCAGGCGTACACCTCGCCCTCGGTGGTCAGCGCCAGGCAGTGCTTGCCGCCGGAGTTGACGGCCACCTTCTTGACGAAAACGTGCTGCAGGGAGCCCAGGAGCGTGGGTATGGCCCAGCTGTCGCTGCCGCCGACGCCCAGTCGCCCGCCGGAGCCGTAGCCGGTGGCGAAGAGCTTGCCGTCGGGCGTGACGGCGAACAGGGACTGCTCTCCTCCGGCCAGCTGGACGGGGCGCAGCAGGCTGAGCGCCTCGCACGGCGTGGGCGTCTTGATCCTGGATCCCTCGAGGCCGCCCAGCTGCCCGCGGTGGTTGTGGCCCCAGCCGTAGATGGTGCTGGCCCCGCCCCAGCTCAGGGCCCAGTCGTCGGGCCGCCGGTTGAGCCACTGCAGCAGCTGGGCGTCGTGCGGGGCCTGGAAAAGGGCGTGGTCCTCGTGCAGCAGGGTGCTGCTGGTCTCCAGCTGGTGGATGGGGCAGTGCAGGAGGTCCAGGTGGTCGCTGCGCTCGTTGCCCGGCGGCGGGGACACGTTGCTGGCCGTGCTCGAGGACAGCGAGGTGGTGGAGTTCAGCATGGAGGCGCCGGGCGACTGCCCGCCGGCGTTGGACATCGCGCTACAGTGGGAGCCCGGGCTGGGCAGCATCTCGGCGAACTTCTTGCGCACCTCCAGGCAGAAGGCGCGCGGCAGCTCGGTGCGCCGGATGAGGGCCTGGGCCACCCGCACGGCGATGCAGTAGCGCTTGAACCAGACCCACTTGTGCACGTCGCCGGTGGAGGCGGCGGCGGAGGAGCTGGCGGCGGCCGCGGAGGAGGACATCGACGCGCCGGCCGGCAGCGAGGCGTCCAGCTGCATGTCGCAGGCCAGGGCGGCCAGCGTCTTGAAGTAGTCCGAGTGCATCAGGTGGATGCCGCCGCGTACCTGTGGCTCCTCGTACTCGTACTGCCGCAGCAGCTCCGGGATCAGCGGCTGGAGGAGCGTGGCGAGCACCGGGTCCTGGGGACGGGGCGCCTGGTCCAGGAGCAGCACGGCGTGCAGCTTGCGCAGCGACCAGATCCTCTGGGCCGTGGTGAGCGCTCCCAGCTGGGAGCACGCGGCCAGGGCGGAGGCCAGGCGCAGCAGGACGCCCGCCTGGCGCGGGGCCAGCCTCGAGTCCAGCAGGGACATGACCAGCGACATGGACGGCTGGGAGAGCACCGCCCGGTCCGAACCGCTCTCGCCCAGCGTCGCCGCCGGCATGATGGCGTGCACCCAGAAGCGCCAGCCCCATCCGTTCACCGAGCTGTCCGAGGAGAACTTCCAGCGCAGCTCGTCGCCCGGCACGCGGATCTCGGGCGCCCAGTGGGCGAACTCGCGGCCCGAGCGCATGGCCAGCACCCGGCCGGTGCCGTCCATGATCACCAGCGGGTCGTTGCGCTTCTCCGTGCTGCACTGGCTGTCGAACTCCAGGCGCAGCATCTCCGCGCCGGGGATGCGCACCACGCCGGTCACGTTCACGTTGTCCACGTACGGGTGGCTGCTCTCCTGCATCACCGGCTTGGGCAGCTTGCCGAGGCAGTGGCGCGACGTGCACAGGTCCTCCAGCTCCGTGATGCACGTCTCCAGGAGCATGGCGGCCACCGGCGGCGCTCCGGCTCCCAGCGAGATCAGGGTCTCGGCGATGGTTTGGGCCGTGCTCGGCGGTCCGCAGCGTCCGCACACCGCCAGCTTCAGCAGCTCCACGAGGCTCTTGGCCTCCGGCTCGCCCAGCAGGCCGCCGAAGTCCTCCAGGCCGTGACAGTGCCCGATCTGGGCCAGCATCTCCTCCTGCTGCGTCATGGTGGCGGCCATCACGGACATGGCGCTGGCCGACATCCGCGAGTGCTTGTGCTGGGGCAGGGCGCTGCTGGACAGCGATCCCGACATGGACAGCGACCCGGTGAGGCTCTGGAAGGCGCTGAGTGGCCCGGCAGTGAGTGGCGGCAGTGTGGCAGCTCCTCCTCCGGATACGGCGGGGCCTCCTCCGGCTCCGCCTCCTGCTAGCGCCTCCAAGGGCGCATCGGGGCTGTGTTCCTGGAGAGCTGCATCCGAGGCATCCGCGGGCGCCTCACCTCCTCCCTGGGCAATCGTTTCGGCCGTTTGCAGGGGCACTCCTCCTCCCATGGGCGCTCCTCCTCCTCCTCCCGTGAGCTGCTCCTCCTCGCCGGCGCCTCCGCTGTTGCTGGTTACATTGCGCTCCTTGTAGTTCACCTTGCTGTGGCTGGTGAGCGCCGCCACGATGAGCTGACGGGCCTGCAGAATGCTCATGGCGCGCAGCACGTGGCCCAGGGCCGCCTGCCTCGCCGCCGGCGTCTCTAGGGCCAGGCTCTCGCTCAGGCTGGTCAGGTTGATGGGCTTCGGGTCCGGCTTCAGCAGGGCCTGCTGCACGGCCTCCGCCTCGTAGATCCCCAGGCTGCTGCCGCCGAGCGGGTCGCGCGTGCTGCCGAAGGGCACGGGTCCGCGCTTCTCCTCGTCCAGCGAGGCGTTGGGCAGGCCCCAGGCGATGGAGTGCGAGCTGCCGCAGGCCACGCGGTTCACGAACACGGCGTCCAGGCCGATGACTAGGGCGGGCTTCTTGTTGACGAAGGTGTTGCCGCTGCCCTGCTGGCCGTGGTCGTTGTCTCCCCAGGCGTACACCTGGCCGGCGTCCGTGACCGCCAGGCAGTGCAGGGCGCCGACGGCCACGTGGATCACGCGCCTCCCGCGCAGGCCGCCGATGGGCTGCGGCTTGCGCACGTGCTGGTCTCCGCCGTGGCCCAGGCGGTAGTAGTCGCCCTTGCCCCAGGTCCACACCTCGCCGGCCCGCGTCAGGGCCAGGCTGAACTGGGCGCCGCACTCGATCTGGACCACTCCGATGCCCGACAGCCGCTCGATCTCGTGCGGCGTATCCGATCCCTCGCTGCCGCCGCGTCCCAGCTTCCCGAAGTCGCCGTCGCCCCAGGAGAACACGGCCCCGTCCTCGGTGAGGGCCAGGGTCTGGGCGTCCCGGCTGCCGCAGGCTACCTGGATGACCCTGCGGCCGGTGAGGGCGGCCACCAGCTTGGGCTTCAGCTGCGTGGCGTTGTCGCCGTGTCCCAGGCGTCCGTACTCGCCCAGGCCCCACGTGTAGAGCTCTCCCTGGCTGCTGATGGCCGCCGAGTGCGAGGAGCCGCAGGCCACGTCGCGGATCTTCTTGGCGCGCAGCGCCTCCACCAGGCGGGGCTTGTCCAGCGTCGTCCGGTTGCCGTGGCCCAGCTTGCCGTCCTCGCCCTCGCCCCACGAGAACACCTTGCCGTCCAGGGTGAGGGCGAGGGCGTGCTTGCCGCCCGAGTGGACGGCCACCTTCTTCACCACGTACTGGTGCAGCACGGGCAGCTGGTGGGGCAGCGGCACGTTGTGGGTGACCCCGAGGCCGAGGCGTCCGTTGGTTCCCTCGCCGCAGGCGTACACCTTGCCGTCCTGGCCCACGATGAACAGGCTCTTCGAGCCGCCGGCGATGTGGATCGGACGCAGGCGGCTGATGGTCTGCGAGAAGGTGGGCACCTTCACCTTGGAGCCCTTCAGGCCGCCCAGCTGCTCCTTGTCGTTGAGACCCCACACCATGACGGTGCAGGGCAGGTCCTGCTCCGGTCCCGCGCTGGCCTCGCCGTGCTGGGACGTGCTCACGGCCCCCACTCCGGCGGCGGCGACGACTCCGGGTCCCATGCTGGCGCTGTACTCGCTGGCCAGGAACTGGGCGTTGGCCAGGATGTGCTGCAGGTCCGGCTGCTGGCGGCGGCCGACGAACTGGATGCCGTGGATCTTGCACTGGATGCCGTTGTTCTGGCACTGCTTCACCACCACCTCCACCCAGGGGTAGTAGGTGGGGACCTGCTGCATGAGCACCACCTGGCCGGCTCCGGCCGGCACTGGGATCCAGGTGTACTCCTTTAGGCTGTCCACGCACTCGCCCACGCGGATCTCCAGCAGCGAGGGCATGTGCGAGTGGTCCTCGGGGCTGACCTTCATGGTCAGGCTGTGCACCAGTATGCGGTCGTGGAGCTCGAGGCGGATCCAGTGGCGGCAGGGCCCGCTGGAGCAGCTCTGCCAGGGCTGTCCGCTGCCGTCCAGCAGGTGCTTGGCCGCCGCCTCGTTAGAGCTGACGGTCAGGGAGCGGATGCAGCGCGACCAGTCCTCGATGAGGTCGCTGGGCGCCGCCTGGTTGCCGGCGTCCGGGGCCAGGGGAGCGGCCATCGCGTCGACGGCCGAGTTGTTCGCCAGCGGCGCCACCAGCTCCACCTCGTTGATGTGGCCCTGCCAGGAGGGCAGGCCCGGAAAGTCCACGGTGAGCTGTTTGCCGCGCACCGAGGTCACCACGCCCAAGGAGAGCGACGACGACGATGAAGAGGACGACGATGAGGAGGTTGCCGCCGCCGTCTCGCCTCTGGCCAGGCGCATCTGGCCGAGCAGGGAGAAGCGCAGCGAGGAGGTGCACAGCCGCACCCGGGCGCCCACAACGATGGGCGGCGGACGGGGCTGGTGCTGCGACTGCGCCGCCTCGACCAGCTCGATGTGCACGAAGCAGACCCAGTAGGTGCTGCCGTGGTTGCGCCAGTCCACCTGCACGTTGAGGTCGTGCAGGCCCTCGGTGTCCACGATGAGCACGGTGCCCATGTCGCCTTGCTTGATCTCCTCGAAGTCGCGGCAGCAGCGCACCGTCATTCCGGGACGCACCAGGCCGCGGACGTAAAGGGCGTAGAGGTCCGCCGTCTGGAAGTCCTTGCGAGACTCGAACCTTACCGGCGCCGGGGACACAGCTCCAGCTCCGGCTCCGGGTGCAGCCACCGGCTGACCCTCCACCGTATCCGAGGACGAGGAGGAGGATGACGAAGAGGTCGTTGAGTTCGAGCTGGGACACTCGTTGTCCGAGTCCGCCTCGGGGTCGTGAGAGGACGCAGTCGATGTGGGGGCCAGGGCCAGCGAGTCCTCCTCGATGGTGTTGGCACACACGTCCGGGTGCTCCAGGATCCACTGGACGATCTGCTCGGGCGTGGGCATGATCTCCGCCTGCAGCGACAGCTGCTTCAGGGCCAGCTCGACGGTGCGTCGCGTGAAGCCCATCTCCATGATCTGGCCGATGAGCTGGGCATCGGTGGCCGCCGCAGGCCACTTGGTGGCCTTCTGCTCCGCCTGCTGCTGATCCGGCAGCGGCGGCGGCGGCTTCTGCTCCCTCCTGGCGACGTTGTAGACCGGCACACCGTGCACCATGGTCGGTTGCGGGGGCGTGACCAGGGCCTGCGCGTTCGCCGGGGCGCCGCCGCCACCGACACCGTCGGTGCCTTCGCTGAGCTCCTGGTGCGCCTGTGTGGCCAGCGACTGGATGCAGTTCAGGGCGGCGGTGGCCAGGTCCGTGTAGCTGTAGCACGCCTTCACGGGGGAGGCCTGCGTGGCCCTCAGCAGGATGCACTGGATGAGAAGCTGCGTCTCCTGCGCGCTCCCACCACTGTTAGTGGACGACAGCTGGGGGTCCTGCTCCTGCTCCGGGTCCTGCTCCCTCTCCTGCTGCGACTCCGGGTCACTTCTGTCCGGTTCCGTGTCCTCGGCGGACGTGTAGATGCTGCCCGGCGCCCGCTGCTTGAGGATGCGCCGCAGAGCGGCCTGGTGGCGGTACAGGACGCCGTTCGTCTGCAGCACCGCCATCTGCAGCTGCTGGGCGCGCAGCAGGGCTAGGTCCAGGCGCCCCTCGGCGCTGGCGGGCAGCTCGCGAAGCTCCGAGGCCGGGCCGTAGAGCAGCACCGTCCAGGCGTTCAGCAGCATCTCGTTCATGGGCAGCCGGCTCAGGCTAAACACGCTGTGGTCCAGGTGCGGCATGACCGCCGAGAGCGGCACCTTCACGAAGCCCGAGCCGGAGCCCACGCCTCCGGGGGCCAGGAGGCAGCGACCCTTGGGGGTGAAGCTGGCAATCACCATATGGCTGCCCTCGTGGAAGCAGTGCAGTCCCACGCGCGGGCGCAGATCGTGGCCTCCCATCGCGCCCAGGACGCCCAGCACGAAGACCTGCTCGCTGTCCAGCGACGTGGAGTGCGACGGCGTCTGCTCCGCCAGCAGCTCGGCGGCCACGCAGAGCTTTTGCGCCAGGAAGGAGTTGATCACTGGGTTCCAGGCCGGCAGCGTGTGCAGGCGCCGGAGCAGCGCGACCAGCTCCTCGGCCACGCTGCCCGAGTGGGAGGCGGTGAGCAGGACGCGCGCCTTGCCCTCGCCCGTCGGCTGCAGGCTGGCATCCCCGGGGCAATGCAGGGCAATGCGTCCCAGTGTGGCGAAGAGCTGGCGCACTAGCGCCGGCATTCTGGGCTCCTCCTCCGAGCCCCACTGCGCCAGGATGAACTGCAGCAGGCGCAGGCAGTGCAGCTGCCGGTAGACGCCCGCCTCGTTGCCTGCCGGCTCCTCCAGCAGGGACAGGTAGTGGCTTAGCCAGCCGGGGGTGCTCAGTTCGAGGCAGAGACGTGGACAGTCGCCTGAACAGGGGTTTAGGGAAATTACTCTCACATTGACATGGGAAGGCAGAGGTTCAGGAACACACTCACCTGCTATGGCTCGGATAAAGCCCAGGTTAAGCCAGCCCAGGGAGTGCGCGACGTTGGACATGGCTGGCTTGGGGTCGATGATGGCTCGGAACATGCTCGTCATGCCGCGCAGCGCCAGCTTGTCCAGCTGGGCACCGTGCAGGCCGCTGCCCACGGCCAGGATCTGCAGCAACTTGGCGGCACAGTGGCGCAGCAGCTTGGAGGGATGCGAGTCACTGCTGGGCGAGGCCTCGCCGCCCGCGAGATGCTCCTCGCGCTCCGGTTCCGTGGGCGAGGCCACGTTCATGGCACTGTCCGCCAGCTGCAGGTCGTACTGGCCCTCCTTGCCCATGCGGTACGAGTTGGTGGCGCCCGTGTACCACTCCACGCGCACCCACCTGCAAGGGAGATTCGGTTAATAGGGGATTCCTTACACGAGAGGAGAGGGAGCTTACCCATCCTCGCCCACTTCGCTGATGATGCGTCCCTCGCCGGGCGGATTGCCATCCTGGTCGCCCCACTTCCAGTCCGCGCCCCTCACGATCCGCGTGCCGATCTTCATGAGCTTGGCCAGGTCCGGGCCGCTCAGCTGGGCCTTGCTGGACTTCTGCTTCAGCACGCTGTCCTCGTAGAGTACGCTTAGCTCGCCGTGCATCTGGCCCCCGGCGAGGCCCTCGCCGCCCGTCTGCGCCAGCAGACCGAGCACCGTGCCCAGCAGGCCGGAGTTAATTAGCAGGCCCAGCTCGTTGGGGCCCAGTTCCTTGGCGAGCAGTCCGAACACGCTCAGCAGGAAGCGGGCGCGCGGCAGGCGCTTCAGCAGGACGTAGGTACCCAGGTTGGTGCTGTCCTTGCCGCGGGCGTGGCCGTGCTGCTCCTGGTTGACCAGCCGGCGCAGCTCCCGCACCGCCCAGTCGAGAACGCGGGCCTGGGCCAGGAGCAGCCTGGCCTTCTGGTAGGCACTCACCATGTTCAGCTGGCCCAGGACGTGCAGGGAGCTCCCCGACGACGGTCCACCGTTGGACGAGGACGACGACGACGACGTGGACTTCAGGTGCAGTCCGAGGAAGCCGTTCAGGAGGCTGTACTGCGCCGCATCCAGCAGGCCGTGCAGCTCGAGCAGCTGCTGGACGAGCTGGAGACCGGCCAGGCGCAACTGGAAGCGCTGCATCTGGCAGTACATGGCCCGGCGGGCCGTCTCCACGTCGCAGCTGTCCTGCAGGGCGAAGTCCACGATGTCCTGCATGAGCGCGGGGTCCAGCTCGCCCTCGCCGTGGATCTGGCGCTCGTTCAGCCGCCGCAGCAGCGTCTCCTCCTCCTCCTGCTCCTCCAGCTCCTGCTTGGGCATGGCCTGGGGCTTCTTCTCCTGCTCCTGGTGCTGCTGCTGGATGGTGGCGTTCAGCAGATCCTCCGGCTTGGCCGGCTGCCGCGCGGAGCGCAGCTCCTGGAGGAGCCGTCGCACCAGCATCCGGAAGCGCGGCAGCCGCTGCAGGATGGGAAGGCGGCGCAATCCACGCTGCTGCGGACTAATCGCGGGACGCACCTCGTAGAGCAGGAAGCGCAGCCGCTCCAGGATCGGAGCGCAGACCTCCTTGTAGCTGCGGTTCAGCTGCTGCCGTGTCCGTACCACCGACCACTTGGCCTGGTGCACCAGCCGGATGATCTCGCCCAGCTGCCGGGGCGGCGGCGACTCCCCCTCCGCCTCCAGGGCGCTGAGCACGAGGCCGCCGAGATACTGGTGCCGGATGAGCACGGCGCTCAGCAGGCGCTCCAGCTCCTGGACGGGGTGTTCGGTGGCGAACTCCTGGTGCCACATCAGGTTGTGCGCCTTGCAGTAGCGCTCGGTGAGTCCCAGCCAGGCGGCCACCGGTGGCTCCGCGAGCCGTGCCTCTGCCAGGCCGCTGATGAAGGCGTCCGCCCGCTGCTGCAGCTGCGACTTGCCGCGGCCCGGCGCCAGCTGCTGGTGCTGCTGCTGCAGCGGCAGTGGCAGGGGCGGCTGCTCCGTGGGCGTGTTACCCGCCGTGCTATGGCAACTGTGGCTGCTCCGCGCCTCGCCCTTCTCCTCGTCGAACGGGTTGCTGGGCTGCAGCAGCTGCAGGCCGCCGCTCAAGAGGCTCGACTTGTCCAGCTGGCGGCACTGCAGCTCAGCCGGCTGCAGGGCTGGTCCGCTGCACATCAGGTTGGCCACCAGCCCGAGCAGCTGGGCCAAGGCGCACTCCGAGCTGAAGTGGGTGAGGCGGCTGGGTCCCGGCGACGATGACTGCAAGGAATTCGGTTAGAACCTTCGGTTAAGAGAGTCTCGGGAGGAGGAACTCACCTTCTCTTCGCTGCTCGCCTGGGCCATGTACTTGCCCAGCTTGTGGTGCTGCAGTATGTGCTCCATGGCGCTCCTGTGGGACTGGCCCAACTCCGCCGTAAGGTCCTTACCCAAGCCGCTGTCCAGAATGCTGCGCAAGGCGTCCGACTCGCAACTACCGAGAAGGAGATGTGAGTATAGCCCCTCGGGGTTCAAAGAGAACCTTACCTGTATCCACTCAGGTCGCAGACGTAGCCGGCAAGGATGATGCAGCGACTGCCGTCCAGCAGCTGGTTCTCCATGTCCGCCCGTCGCACGTAGTGGGTCTCCGGATCGGCGGGCGGCGGGCCGCCGCCCTTGGGGCCTCCTCGGCAGATAATACCCGGCCAGCCCATATCGTCGCCGTCGCGAAGCTCGCCTTCGCCCAGCGCCCGATTCAGGCGGTCCAGGACGCGCAGCAGGGGCAGGAAGAGGCGGGCCCACCGCAGGTTCCCCAGGCACTGGGGACGGTCGCGCTTGAGGAGCACCAGGCCCACCAGCAGCTCGTGCAGCAGGGCGTCCGAGATGTCGGCCTGGAGGATGCGGCCCAGGTGGCCCACCTGCTGGCTCAGGGAGTGCTCGCCGGGCTCCCGGCACTGCAGGGCCAGCTCGTGTGCCTGCTGCAGCGTGGTGACGCAGGCCGGGATGAGGGCGTGCAGGTATTGCAGCAACAAGGCCTCGGCCCCGGTGGTCTCCTCCTCGGGCTCCGCCTGGTGGATGTGGGCCAGCAGGAGGCGCTGGAAGCGATGCAGCAGACTCAAACTGGGGCTGGTGCTCGGCTCCTGGTGCTGGTGGTGCTGCTGCTCGCGCTCCTCCTCCTCCTTGAGCAGCTCGTGCTTGCCCAGCGTGGGCGAGAGCCTGGTCTGGGTAAGCGCTGCATTGTTGCCCAGTAGCCGCGTTATCAGCTGCAGCAGCGGCAGGTGGACACCGTCCCCGCAGTCGGCCGAGCACGAGCTGCTCTCCAGGCGGATGGCATGCTGCAGGGCCGACTCCAGGCCGCCCTCGGCCATCAGGGAGCTGACCAGAAGATCTGTCATGAATCGGTGGCCGGCGGAGGACGCCTGACCCGGTTCCGAGGGCAGCAGCGAGGTGAGGGTCTGGGCCCGCTCCGCTGCCGTGGGCAAGAGGACACTCCATCCATCCTGGGGGTCGAGAGAGACAATAGTTCTGGTTACCACCACGGGATCCATGGAAAAAAGCTTACACCTTACCTGCAGGGCCTGTTGGGCGGCCACTTGGATGGTACGGAGCACCTGGCTGCCACCGGCTAGTCCCAGGACCCGCGTCTTCAGGCTGCTCAGCAAGCGACTGCCACTGGCCAGGCCCACCTGACGCGGTTCCACGCCGTTGGCGATGAGGGCGAGCAGCTGCAGACGCACCATATTGAGGCAGGCCACG
>JAEIIM010064237.1:0-27022 GCA_018874515.1 Drosophila greeni | reverse complement strand
GATCAGGTTGAGATTGCTGTGGCTGTTGTGCTGGCTGCCGGAGGTGCGCCGCTGCCGCCGTAGTGAATCTGCAAATGGCAGCTAGTCCAGGTGTTAGCGATGGGCGATACTGTATCCCTGATATTGCGGACTTTCATTGATACGATACCTATCCCAAGAATCGATACCTTGCGAAGTGTCGCCCATCCCTAATCACAATATCAATATATCGATATGTTTTTCTAGAGATGATATATTTATATCACTATCGATTCGTAAGTGGCGATAGTAAACGATAGTGCTGAACATCGATATAATCCTAGCCCTGCCACTGCCTATCGGCGTTGGCGCATATCTATTTCGAATAGAACCGAACGACTGCCGGCGACCAAAATAGCAATATACATTTAGGGAAAACGTCAAAAGACAGACACCATGACCACGCTGCGACCCTTCACGTGCGACGACCTCTTTAAGTTCAACAATGTGTGAGTAGTAAACCGGCAATCCGACTTCAGCAGTGCTCTCAATGCCGCCGTTTGTCCCCAGCAACTTCGACCCACTTACGGAGACCTACGGCCTGTCCTTCTACACGCAATACCTGGCCAAGTGGCCGGAGTACTTCCAGCTGGCGGAGTCGCCCAGCGGCCAGATCATGGGCTACAGTAAGTGCCCCCGCCACCAGTGGTGCCACAGAACTAACCCTTAATCTGTTGCAGTCATGGGCAAGGTGGAGGGCCATATGGACAACTGGCACGGGCACGTAACGGCGCTGACGGTGTCCCCCGACTACCGGAGACTTGGCTTGGCGGCGCTGCTGATGAGCTTCCTCGAGGACATTTCGGAAAAGTAAGCACCTCACGATTGACACCCGGCGGCACTCGTTCATCTGTTGACTGACATTTTTCGCAGGAAACGGGCTTACTTCGTGGATCTGTTTGTGCGAAAGAGCAACCAGGTGGCGATCAACATGTACAAGAATCTGGGCTACATCATCTACCGCACCATACTCGAGTACTATTCGGGCGACCAGGACGAGGATGCGTACGGTAAGTACAGTGGAGTTATACTTTTCGGAGAGCCCTCCTCCCCTAATGCCCTGCTCCCCGTTGCAGATATGAGAAAGGCGATGTCGAGGGACGTGAACAAGAAGTCGGTCATACCGTACACGCAGCCTGTACGACTGGAAGATATAGATATGAATTGATACGATATCAACCCAGTAGTAGCGCCCGCAACCGCATTTATGTCTAACTGATCCCGATCCACCACCTCGAAGGGGCGCGCTAGCCCCACTCACTTTCTAGTTACTACGTAAAAGACCTGTAAATAATCCGCAGTCCCACGACCCTCCCTCCCGGTGATAACCATCCAAGCCGAAGCGACAGTCCTGCTTGCCCCGATCCCTGCACACGCCCCGAGTAGAACTGTATTAACCTCGACCTCTTCTCTAATAATCAAAACCAAGACTTCCCAGCCCGATGGTAAATAATAACCGTATTTGACACGTGTGTGTAGTGTGTTCCGGCACTTCGGAAAGGTAAATAACGTGCGCAACAGTTGATCAGTTCATCAATGTAAATGACAGAAAGTATCTAACGCCATCGCCATTGGCCTCGGCCTCGCCACCGCAACTCGCACATCCTGCCCGGCTGCCGCGTGTATACGATCCTCTAACGGTGTCGAATGTTTCTTGCAGATCACAATGCGCGAGCTGCGCCGCCAAATGAGACACGACCACTAACCGGGACTGGCCATCGGCCATCGGCCGTCGGCCTGCTGCCACCGCCAGGCCAAGCATAACACAACATAACCCCTAGCCCCTAGCAACAGTCCATCATTTGCTTTGTCGGCGGTCCCAAAATTATAATTCTACTAGAGAGCCTCCCGCTTGAGAAATAAATGAGCAACATATATGCCATGTTAGCATGTTATTTCGGTTATTAAAGTTCGATTTTAGCGAATTAGGCTGCCTGATGGTGACCTTAACTTGGAGAGAGGAAGATAGATGTTCAATACTGGTGTATATCGAGATAAAATATAAAGATTACATTTTAAAATAGATAAATAATTTGTATTTTTGAATAATTTAAACTCATATTTGCGAAGTTCTTCCTGTTTGCTTGCCACAAAGACATATTAAACTTAAGTAAGTATAAGCTCTGTCTCGGCACAGTCTGATTTATAAAAGAGATAATAGACTTATCCCCCGGATAGGATATCCAGCCTTAGTTTTAACGATTTATTCTTGATTTATTACCAAGGATATTCTACTACTAGCTTGCATGCCCAGCAGGATGTTTGCGAGTTCTCGCTCTCCTGGCAACCGGCGTTTTATCAATACTCTAAATACCGCCTAAATTTAGCCCTTGCCCGAATGGGTTGAGTCAGTCCGCGGAAAATGGCGAAGAAGGGCGGAGTCCAGCAGCTCCAGGCGGACCTGGCCTCGGACGAGGAGTTCGAGAAGTTCCTGCAGCGGTCCGGCTTGTTGGGTAGGTTCCCGGAAGATGGGAGTGGGAACCTAGGAGTCCACTTCCACTCCCACTCCAGTTCACTCCACAAAGATTACTAACCCCTCGACAACAGTGCTCGACATTTACTCGGAGTGGTGCGGCCCCTGCCTGGGCATGGTCGGCAGCCTGCGGAAGATCAAGCTGGAGCTGGGCGGCGACAACCTGCAGCTGGCCATCGTAAGAGCTCGGGGAAAGAGTGGGTGGAGTCCGACATAACACACTCACCTACATACATGGCTCTTTTCCGGAACACAGTGCAAGGCGGGCTCCATCTCCTACCTGGAGCGGTTCAACAAGAAGAGCGAGCCCACCTGGATGTTCGTCACGGTGAGTAGCGGAAACGGAAGTGAATTCCCCACTCCACCTCCACTGTAATCCTCTGGCAGAGCGGCAAGGCCATCAACATCATGTTCGGCACGGACGTGCCCAAGCTGGTGGCCATGATCACCCGGATGCTGCAGTCGACGATGGCCAAGGAGTCGCACGTGAGCTACGAGATCACCGAGCTGCAGCCCATCGAGCTGCAGCAGCAGGAGGTGCGCCTCCGGGCGCTGCGGGTGGCCGAGGAGATCGAGCTGGCGGAGAGCCGGCGCAAGCGCGTCGAGTACCTGCGCAGCGTCACCGACTGCATCATGGCCAACCTGCCGGACATCGGCATCACCGTCTTCGGGCCGCAGGTCAACCGCGACATGTTCAAGAAGCTCTCCGAGCCGGCCGATCCCCTCAAGATCCAGTGCAAGGACCGCAAGGTGTTCCCCATATCCCCCGCCGACTTCGCCACAGTGAACTTTGCGGCGGAGAACCCGCTGGCCCCGGAGGTGATCGAGCAGCTGTACGACAAGGAGCTGCTCATGTGCTTCTGGAAGGTGGAGGAGGTGCTCGGGAGTCCGCCGTCCGTGCTCCGGCAGTACGCCCACGAGCTGACCAAGGAGACAATCAAGCCGCCGGACGAGTTCAACGAGGAGGAGATCACGGTGCCGCCCATAATTGTGCCGCTGGAGGTAACCGTGGAGATCCAGGAGCCAGGTGATTATTCTCTTTGACATGGATAAGTATTAAGCTTGTCCCCACTAGAAATAAATGTCGAGGCGGAGGCAGAGGCGGAACCCGAGGAGGAGGAACCACAGCTGGGCGAGATGGCCAACGACGAGGAGGGAGAGCCGGCGGAATCCGATCCCACCCCGACCGAGCCCCTTCCAGTGGCACCGCCAGAGGAAAAGCAGCGCAGGACCAAGACCATCCGGATACCGCCCATTTGGGTGCCGAGCGACCAGCGCACCCATGCCGCCCTCATCTACACCTACTTCCGCGCCCAGACAGCCACCTTCCTGCCGCCGGATCCCGTTCCCGAGCCGCCGCACATCGTGATGACCTTCGACGCCTACAAGAAGAAGGATCTCGGCGTGCTCCTGGAGACCTGTCGCGAGGACATTCCGCTCTACGGCTTCTTCACCAGCGACAATCCCCAGACGGCGGTCTTCATAGCGAACTCCGTGGAGAAGTACAATGCCAAGCCCTATGTCCCGTGAGTATCCTTCTCATCTGCAAGGATCAGGAACCTTAATTCCTTGTCATCCAGCACCGACAAGATAGTGCTGAAGGTGAACAAGGTGAAGAGTCCGACCATACCCACCCTGATGGCCTACGGACCCAGCTATGTCAGCACCAACTCGGTGGTGGGCCACAAGGAGGCCGCCCAGTTCTTTCCGGCCAACTACAAGTCCGCGCTGCAGGAGGAGGCCGAACTGCATGCCGTCAAGACCGAGAAGCCCAAGAAGCGCAAGAAGGTAAGGAGGAGTACCCCGATCCGAGCCCCGGCTTGACTCACCTGTGTCTTTCCCTGCAGAACAAGAAGGGCGGTGACGCCGAGGAGAATGGCAAGGCGGAGCCCGGCCAGGCGGATGCGCAGCAGGAGGCGGACGATGCGGCCAAGACCTCGCCGGAGGAAGGTGCTTCCACGACGAGCAGCGGCGAAGATAGCTGCGAGTCGCGTCCAGCAACGGCCGATGGCACAAATCCTGAAGGTGGTGCGGCCTCCTAGGCTAAAATAATGTATTTTCTAATAATTATTATAATTGGTTTAAAATAAAAAGAAAATTACATACAAAATTCTCAATCTAGCAAAATTAATCGATTTCTCGATTTAATGCACCAGGCGCAGCAAGCGACGAGGATCTGTTAGAAACTGTTCTATTTTTTCCTAGTTTCAAGCCTGCTTTAGATCTTTGCCTGGAATTTAGCTCAGACTGTAACCACATTAGGTCTAAAATGATCCACTAGCTGTATTTTAATACAGTGTTGGCAACTCAGCTCTAAATATATGAACTTGAAAACAAACAAAAAAACCGTTATGTGAGCCGACAACATTAAAAGTCAACAGCTAATTGCACAGCACTTTTTGCTGCTGTTTCTGCTCGCCTGGTTTAACAAAATCATGAATCTTCGAGCAATCAATTAAATATCCAAATTTCAAATCGAATTTAAAAATACAATAAATGGCTGCCATATAAGTTTTTGCCAAATTTAAATTCAAATTTAACAAAAAGTCTGTTCCTTCAGGACTGATTTGTAAAATCGATAGTCGATAACAAGGTTGTTGTCGGAACTACTTATTTATTTTAAAATAAACCGAATTTTTGTAAAGCTATTTCTTGAAAGTATAATAATACTTGCTCTTCTTTATTTAACATTTATATAATTACATTTCTTTAATGAACCATACTCAAAATAAATACAATAATAGCTTTATTTATAAGTCAAAGTGCTGCAGGAACCATTTGAATACACAGGCACATACAATGTAACTTACAAAGGCCTAGAAATATAAATATAAAAACGTTGAAAAAAAAATAATACCAATTAACGAGAATCAAGAACAAAATCAAAACATAAAACAAATTATTTGAAAAATCTCCACGAGTGTCCGTTCCGCTTCTCGGTCTTCTCCACCACCCAGTGATCGGGGTTCATCAGATAGTCGCTGGAATCAAATTAAAGTTAAACGCTTTCCGATAATCATGTGCCCCTCCGTACGCACCGGTGTTCGGCCAAGGTCTTCTGCGTCTGAGCCCGCAGCGTGGCCAGGGATCCGGCCCCGCCGCCGTACTCCTCCGGCAGCATCTGGCGGGGCACAAACTCGTACAGGGAGTCCATGCTTACGGTGTGAAAGCGTATCTGTTGGGGGGATTGTAAACTGTTTAAAGCTCAGGACTCAGAAGGGGTTAAATACAGACCAGCTTGAACACCTCGTCGCTGATGAAGGGCTTGACCACGCTCACGATCCTGTCCAGGTACGTGGGGCAGTTGACCATGTGGATGGCGCGCAGGCGCACGGGAAAGGCCAGCTGCAGGAACTTGATGTACGCGCGCAGCGTGCTGATGGTCAGCCGGGAGATGTGCCGCATGGTGGTGCCCTTCATGTCGAAGATCTGCACCTCGCCCTCGGACAGGAGCTCCGCGTTGGCGGGATCATCGGGGGTCACGAAGCGGCAGTCGGTGACCATGAAGAAGGCGCGCGTGTCCTCCGTGTGGTGCATCTAGGGGGGGAGTGGGTCACTTAAGAGGTAGTTCATATTGTCTTGATGCTCACCTTGGAGGCCTCGAAGTCGCGGAAGCAGTACAGCGACACCTTGCACTTGTCCGGCGTCAGGCCCGGCAGCGGCAGGATGTCCCTGTGGGGAAAGGGAACTATTTTATCACATCGAAACCTAAAAAATCATTACCTACGCATAGTCAAAGGTGCGCCTGCTGTCCTCGTCCAGCGGGTCCCGCTGGATGAAGAGGTGCGGGTGCCGGTTGCGCAGCGCGTAGTTCACCTCGATGAGCTTGCGCGTCTCCTCCAGGTCGCCGTACATGCACTGGTAGAAGCGACGCAGCAGCAGCGGCTCTGCGGGCGGAGGAGACGGTGGACATTAGTGCGACGCTTGTTTATACACAAAGCACAGGGAGGAAGGGGGGCGGCAGTGACGTAACCCGACGCAACCCGACGAGGGGGCCACCGGGTGCCTACTAACGACCTCATTAGCCGCCGCGGGAGGTGGGCGCTGCTCGTTGGAGCGGATATGATGCGTTCCGACGCGCCGATGGACGCCCATATGGAGGCGCCGCACGCTCGTCGCTTACCAATGTCCTTGGGCAGCTTCTCATTGCGCTGAAACCAGTCGAGCAGCTCCTGCAGGTCGCGTCCCAGCTGATCCGTTGTACCGTTGCCCGACGCCGTCGCCTCCGTTGCTGTCTCTTTCCCACCGGCGGCAGCGCTCATGTCGCGTCTATCGGCTATCGGTGGCTGTCGGTTATCGGTTTTCAAAACGCTTTCGAACTGGAGGAGAATTTTTAAGAGGTGAACCGCTGGGTCTGGAGCCTGGCAGGCGACTGACTGGCGACTCCCGCATCGATTCCGCTCATCGATTGGGTTTTGAATATTCAATGCCGTTGCGTCCGCGGCTAAAAACACGTAATTTCATAATTGCTTTTGCGCCCATCGTTGGGCCGGTCGTCGCGACGCTTAATAGTGCCTAAATATGTTCCGGCCCAGCTTCTGGATCTGCCTAATCACCGGCCCGTGCTCCGCATCCCAAATTTCCCCCTAATGCAGTCTAGGAAACCCTTAAAAATAGGTTAGCATTTGTGTGAATTTCTTGAGTTACCGAACTCTGAACTGACTTTTAAAGAGACAAAAATCTTTCAAAATATTTTTAAAATATTTCTAAATTGTTATTGGTTTTTGAAAGTTCTTATAATTGATTCTAATATTATAATTTAAATATTACTTTAGACACACATTTAATGGCCCTGCTTATTGATATTCCTGTGGCCTAGCATTTCTCTTATTTTTCCCAACAATAAAACACAAAATTATTCAAACAAATGGCCCCCAGAATCCCCGTAATGGAGCTCATTAAAATTCCTAATTGACGCTTGATGGCAATAAAATCAGAGAAAATGTTTTTAACTTAATTTATTGGATATTGCTCGTAATAATTATTCAGTTTTCTTACGCTTAGGGGAAGATAGAGATAGATATTTAAGACCTACATTAACCCTTTTACAAAAAAAAAATAACTAAAATATATTTTAAATATACATTTTCATATATTAGTTAGATCAACTCCACCCCTTACTTAAAATATCGTCTAGAGACAAGCATTTAGTGGAATAACTGAAGGTCAGGTCTTACAAACACATCACTGTGAGTCCCTCGAACTGAATTACTTTCACGGGACTCTCCGGGGCTTCCCCGACTTATCGATAGCTTCGCTTTGGCCAGGCCCTCTCGCTGATCACATTTGAATATCACGTTCGCCAAGGGATATGGTTTAAGGGATTCCAGACTAGAACCAGACTAGAACCAGGACCAGCGGCTCTTGCTCTGCGACGTGACCTTCCAGTAGCGCTCGTCGCTCAGGTAAGCACTGTTAAGGGTAAAGGGTATTAAGAGGAAGTAAGTATCTTTAATAGCAATATACCCTTTTTTTAAGATAATAATATCAAGATTAGAAACAAATTAAACCTTGAATTTATTCTAAACCTTGAAATTGTATAAGTTCAAGTTGAAATTGATCTCTTTGGGGCTAGCACTTTTTGAATTTTTATAATTTATAACTTATAATTCCCAACTAAGTTATTTCTATACTCTTTAGTCACCACTCACCTCTTATCTCTGAGGGACTGAATGCTCCTGGCCTTCAGCTGCTCCATAGTGCCCGCCTTGCCGCCGTACTCCTCCGGCAGCATGTCCCTGGGCACCTCCTCGTAGAGGCTCTCCAGGCCCTCTGTATGATATTTAATCTATATAAATGACAACCCGAAATGTATAATTGAAATACAAACAATATATAATATATTCACCCACCATATTGAGCACCTCATCCCGCAGAAAGGGCGACATCATGGAGACCAGCTTGTCCAGAAACGAGGGGCAGTTGATCACGTGCATTGCCCTCAGCCGGCAGGGGTAGGCCTCCTGCAAGAACTTCATATAAATCCTCAGCACGAAGATCGAGACGTAGGCCAGGTGGCGCAGGGTGTAGCCCTTGATGTCCACGATCTGCACATCCCCGCTGGCAATGTGGGCTTCGTCCAGAACGTAGTCCTTGCCGACCTCCACCTCCACCTCCACATCTGGCTGGGTGAAGCGAGCATCGCTGAGCATGAAGAAGATCTTGGTCTCCTCCACGGAATTGCGCTGGAACGAAGGGAAGTGAATGAGCTTTTCATGGGTTTTCTTGGGAAACTGAATAGGGTATAAAAGCTCACCGTAGTTGGATCTAGGTCCGCCATGCGAAAGAAGAGCAGCTTGTTGCCCTGCGGCGTAAGACCAGGCAGTATCAGGCAGTCGCTACAGGGGAGAAAAAGCCAAGAGAAGGATTATTAACATCCAAGATGATCCAAGATCTCAAGCCATGCACTCACGACACTTTCAATCCCTTGGTGGTCATCTCGTCGTCCACATTGCGGTCCATGAACAGATGCGGATGCTTGTTGCGCATGGTGTAGTTGAGCTCCACCAGGGCCTGGGTCTTCTTCACGTCGTAGGCCATGCACTTGAGGAATCTGAGCATCACAATGGGTTCTGTGGGAAAGTAATCCCCATGAGGAAGCAGATCTCACTTGACCTTTGGCTCCGCCACTAGCAAGGTTAATGGATCGTTAACCATATCGGGTTATTGCGCGCCCATTAATCCCGCCGCCACACACTTGACTGCTTATCAATCGAAGCGAGACAGGGCCACCTATCAGGGGCCTTTCTCACCGATCTTTTCGGGCAGGTTCGGGTTGCCCTCGAACCAGGCCATCATCTCCGCCAGCTGGCCGCTCCAGGCGGAGTCCGAAGGGGGAACGGTAGCCACCTCTTTATCCGTATCTGTGTCCATTTGCCTCGAATGCGTCTCTCTTTCTCCGCACAAAGCCACAAACTAGGCAAGTAACTAGCTATCCCCCGAGTACTAGGTACCCCAATTGATAAAGCTAACAAGTGTTCGCATTACACCCGATCTGCAGCCGATCTATAGCTTTTTCGCGTTCGTGAGAGAAAGCTTCCATGGGCGAAAAGCTCGTCCGGATCCAGTTGCTGGTGATTATGACCCAACCAGCTCGGGTCTTAATTGCCACTTGAGAACCCACGCCAAGTCCAAGTACACTTTCCGAAATCAGAGCCGAGATTGCAGTGGAATCTTTATTTGAGCTGGAGCTGGAGCTAGAGCTAGAGCTGGAGCTAGAGCTGGAGCTGGAGCTGGACATACCTACGATATATAATACAATACACATCCATACACATAGAACTCGAACTGGATAATCTCCGGGGTCGCCTCCAGGTTCCCGCCTAACCCGTTTATCGCCTTATTTCGTATTCAGCTGGGGAACAAAAAATACATGTATTCCGGGGTGTGGTTACTATGTGGCTAACCACGTATCATAACAACGAATCGCGGCTGTATACACCAGCCCGATGTACAGGCGATGCCCTCTCCCTATCTCCCTATCTCTATCTTCTGTCAAAATTCTCGAAAATGTTAACATTGTTCTTAGACCTAAGACCTTAGGATTTCACCTTGTTATCATAACAGTTGCAGCCGGGGAAGGGCAAGTGGGTCTGGAACTTACCTAGCTTACATAACACCGATGATAGACACAGACAAAGAGTACATTCACATTGATTCTGGACAGGATGGGAGGGGGTCTAGGCCTTACAAGTTATGGGGGGAAGCCCAACTTATTGTATCTCCAAGGGTTTAAGGGAATACGATGAACAAGATGCTTGAAAGCAGAGCTAGCTCCGCAGGGCGTTATGCATCTTGGTCACTGTACTTTGCCTAACCCTTAGGGCTTACATCATCTAGTAATGTGGGATACATCAAGTCTGGGAGTCTGGGGGGTTCTTATTCAGCTTCCTCTCAGATTCATAACATCTATGTAGGTGCGCCTGGAGGTATTACCCACAGAGCGCGCCCTCTCCCGATCTCTCTCTCTATGCAATAGATAGGCTATAGACATGGAACAACATTACTGGCACTGGCAAATGCTACAATTGAGAAGTGTGTGTATATAGAGCGACTTAGGAGGTAGTCTTACGAACTCGGTATCATTAGCGTGGGCCTCGAGCAGGACCGGGGTTACACGGGATTGTTGGTCTCCTGCTCGGAGACCCGGGAAATACTGAAGTGTGGCCCGAGGGGCTGCCTGACTTGTGTCTCTCGTTCAATACTGACGGGTTGCAGGTGGAGCAGGTCCGGCGGCGCCGCCATGACCACATCCGCGGCCGTGCCTCACATGGTGTGCGTCCGCGCCACGGTGCCCCGCCGCAGGAGTCGGGACTAGCTGAAGATGCTGCGTCATAAGCTGACCAGCGTGGCCTTGCGCTGCGCCTCCAGGCGGATCTCCAGCGTGGCGTACGGCGGCACGCTGATCACCAGCAGCACCACCAGGGCGATCACCTTGAGCGACTCGCAGAGGAAGCCGTGCCCGGCGAAGGTCAGGCCCAGGCCCAGGAAGCGCAGCCCCAGCAGCGGGGCGGACACCTCGGCCACCTGGCCGGCGTGGTTCAAGGTGACCAGCGAGAGCAGCAGCGTCTCCCACATCCCGTTGCAGGCGCCCCACGAGGCGGCGATCACGTAGAACAGGGCGCTGTCGTCGCTCGAGGGCTTCCAGCTGGACAGGGCCAGGAGCAGGCAGGAGTGGAAGAAGAACCCGGCCACTGGAGGGGATGAAAGGGAGAAGGTTTATCCTCTGGAGGAACCCAAACTTGAGCCAGAATTTACTCACAAATCACCACGATCCGCTTGACGTGCCGCAGCAGCATGCTCAGCGTGCAGGAGACGATCAGCTGCATCAGACCCATGCCGATGAGGGCCCCGGCGATCATCCCGATGCCCAGCGAGCAGGTGACGAAGGCCCGCAGGAAGTCGCCCAGCATGTAGGCCTGCTCCGTGCCCACAAAGTAGGCCAGGGGTCCGGCGAAGAGCAGGGTGTCCGTGATGGTCACATCCCGAGAGGTGCTCCCTCCGCCAGAGCCAGATCTCTCTGGTCGCGTGGAGTGCACCTTGCCCACTCCCACCAGCAGGGACAGCAGCAGGGAGACCAGCGCCAGCAGCACGTAGAGCCAGAGCAGCGACTGCCCCGCCACCCGCGGCTCGCTCTCAATAAACCCAGCGTAGATGGAGGCGGGCAGGGCCGTGCCGTTGGCATAGTTCGTCGCCAGGAGGGACTGCACCCGCAGCGGGCACATGTCCGCGCCGCAGATCCGCTCGCCGTGCTCGTTCCGGTTGTAGAAGTCCCGCAGCTGCGGCGGCCAGCTCTCGTTGCCGTTGTCCACCAGCCCGGAGCAGTCGCCGCTCCAGTCGCCCTCGCTGCAGGCGAGCAGCAGCGAGGCCAGCAGGGCGCCGGCGATGAGTCCGAGGTCCTGGGAGGCGCGGAACCAGCGCGCCAGGCGGCGCACCTTCTGGTCCCGGTTGCAGAACATCTTGTGCTCCTCGTGCAGCACATCCGCCGCCTGTCCCGGCTGCGCCTCGCAGGCGTGCTGCTGGGAGCAGCTCAGCCTGCCGCCGTAGTGCACGATGAGGGCCGCCTTGGAGCAGGCCGCGCCGCTCAAAGTGAAGCCCAGCAGCAGGTAGGCCGGCAGCAGCGTGTAGATGGAGGCGTAGAGGTGCGAGAGCAGGAACAGCGCCACCGCCAGGTAGTTGGCCGCCAGCAGCGGGGCGTAGCCGTAGCGCCGCATCAGCCGCACGCTGGGCAGGCTCATGCCGGCGGCCACCAGGAAGAGGGCGGCCAGCAGCAGGCTGCCCACGTCGGGGCCCAGGGGCAGCCACTGCTCGCGGTGGTGCCAGACGGCGTTGGAGCCCTGCAGGGCCAGCACCGGCAGCAGGACGGCGTTCATCAGGCCGTGGGCCAGGCTGAGGCAGCTGAACTGGCGCCACACCTTCTGGCGCACGTGGGCGGGCACCTTGTGCCGGCAGTTGCGGTTGTTCAGCGTGATCAGCCGCCGGATGGAGGTGGCCCCGATGCTGCTGTTGAGCGACTCACGGCGCCGGGAGGCAGCTAAAGCGGCCTGCACCTGGTACGAGGACACCGGGTTGATGCGGTGCGAGCGCGTGGATATGGGCGAGGGCGAGTACGTGGTAAGGCGCTGGGGGAGGGAGAAGATGCAGAGGGAGTTAGTGGTGGTCAGGAGGTAAAGGTCATCTATCTGCTATGACGCACGTCCTGCGAAAAGTCAGCTTCCTGGAAGCAACTCTTAGCTCGAAAAGGCTGCATGGAGGCTTCCAGGAACTGCCACTGGATCGGGGGTCATAAGCTCCTGCTCAGCCTGGGGCTACAATCTCAATTGCAAGGCGATTGCCAGGAGGAGGAGGAGGTTAAGCCAGAGGAGGCATAATCCAAACTGCAGCTCTCTTCTCTCTCTCCTCCCCACTCGACAGGCTGCTATTTATAGTCTCCCACTCACCTCCATCATCTGCTCGTCCCAGACGTTCTGGTTGCCCCCGGAGCTGCGCGTGCGGAGCACACGGTGCCGGGTGGTCAGCGAGTGGCGGTGCTGATGGTGGTGCTGGTGGTGGTGCGAGTGCGGAGCGTACTTCTTGCCCAGTCCCAGCATGGCGAAGCCACTCAGCGTGGCGGGGGTTGTGGTGGTTACCAGCGGAGGAGCTGCAGTCCCAGGTGGGTTGGTGCCCGCTCCCTTAACGGAGGAACCCGTTCCATTAGGCAATTCTCCGTTTCCGGTGGCTGTGCCCGAGCCGGGATTCATCAGCGATCCGCCGCCGATGCCCAGGCCAGCCATGATGTAGGCGTTGTACGAGGATTGCTGGGGAAGAGCGGAAAAGGAGATTCAGGGACTTGCTCACCTGGCAATGATGCTACCAAAACTCACCTTGCGCTGCTGGGCAAAGGCGGAGAGGCGCTCCCGCTCGCGACTCGTGTCCCGGGCGCGCTGCTCCAGCAGCAGCTCGTACTCGCGCCGCTTCTCCCGCTTGCGCTCCGCCTCCTCCAGCTCGTGAAGATTGGGCAGGCTGCCCATTGTCGCCGCCTAAAGGATATTGCGTCCGCAGTGGCTCTTACGCGTCCGGAGCGGACATCTCTTCTGCTGGACTGACTCCGAGCTCCCCCGCTTCGCTGCTCCTGGCTCTTGGGTACTCCACTGGCATCCCAATCCTTGGGCCTGCCTAGATATGGACGTGGGTGTGGATGTGGATGTGGCTGTGCTGGAGTGGTTGCTGAATGGATGGATGCTCGAGTTATTGTCTGCGTCTGCGCTGCGTGGGCGGGTTCATTGTCCGCCGCGGCCGCCGCTGGCCTGTCCTGTTCCGGATCCCCTTGCGTGGGCGTGGAGGCTAGTGGGTGATGCAGTCCAGTGCAGCGGGGAGCGGAGTGCGGTGCCTGTGAATGGAGCGGAAGTGAAGGGGATATTGAATGCAGAGCCACCTATCGGGCGGGTTGTCACTGCACCTGGAACGAGCGGAACTCTGGCGCACACTAGCGCGCGCTTCCGCTCGCCGTACATGCACTGCATACTTATGTGGGCCACGTACAGACATACAATACATGCATATTTATAACAGTGCTCACAGTGGCGGTCGCAACAAGAGGCCATGTTGGAATTAAGCAAGAGAAGTCTAATTGGAATTATCAATGAAGAGCAACTAGGTTTTCTCTCTTTTTATTTTATTTTTATAAATTTTTTTTATCAATCCAGCACAGAAGAATCTTCCAGGAAATCTAGTAAGTGCAGCTTAGCTATAAAGCTAGGTGTTCAAATTAAAAAGTTTCCAAACTTAAGTCTCCAAACGGTAAAGTCTCAAAAATTAAAAGATTAAAGTCCCCAGAGCGTAAGGATTCAATTATAACTGAAACATACAAACATAATTGCATTAGGACACTCAAGGCAATATGCCCCCAGAATTAATTAACTGATGCTGGCCGCAATCCTCTGGAGCCTTGGGCGAGCACAGCTGGCCAAGGCCAGCGATGACATACATGCCCATGGGCAGATCAATCTCAATCAAAGCCTGTCCTGGCTCCACGGCTCACCTTGCTGGCAGCAATCATGATTCGTTAACTAACCACACAGTGCTATCGGTGCCGCCGCCACTGTGCGTGCTTTAGTTGTCGTTGTACTTCCATGGCCGAAGGAATTTAGCTGACACACACAAGCACACACAGGCACAAAATCATCAGGTGTGTCCATTTTGAGTTATCTACACATGTGCACGCGCGTATACACACCCACACACGCATGCAGGTGTGCCAGCTGAGGGCCCAGGGTCAGGGGACTTGGGGGAGTGGCGGAGCCTGGGATTGGATTCGAATGGCCATGGTAGATGGAAATGGGAGACAAGGGCCCGAAGACAATGGGCACAACATTTTGCAGCTCATAATCAACTCATAAACAGACTTGCCACTACAGCTCCCCCTCCCCACTCTCACAGAAACACACTCACACAAAAACAAACTCCAGTTGAGGCGCAGTTGCGGGCACACGCCCCTAGGGGGCGACACGCTCACCCCTCAGGGCAGCAGGACAGTGGGAGAGGGAGTGGGGGGAGGAGGAGATGGGAGGACAGTTGGGAAGAGGAGATAACAAATGCAAAGGGCAGGATGAAAAATGAATATGAATATGAATATTTTAAAAACCAAACAAAGACACTGACTGACTGACTGGCACACACCCTCAACCCACACTCTCTCACACACACACACACACACATTTATACCGTTACTTTCACTGCCCGTACTCACGTACACATGGTCGTGTAGAGATGCAAATAACAGTACAAACCCCGTTAGAAGTGCCTTTTAGATCGCCGTTAAGTTTTTCGTAAACGCTCAGGCCAGGCTATTCCCAGGCATTATCCCGTCCGTCGCAAATTGTTTATAGGCTCCAAGGACCACGGCCAGGAACAGGACCTCTCAACGCACTCAACACTGCACAACACGGCCGCACGCGAACTGCTCCAAAAACACACTGAGCATTGGCAGGGATTACTGCCCAGTCTCTGATTTCGCTGCTGCTGCTGAAACTGTTGTCATCTCGTCGAGCCAGAGCCAGAGCCTTCGACAGCATCTCGTTGCTGCTGCTGCTGCTGCCGGGACATGCGCACTGGGGCCCCCATTTCCTCCGAGTCAAACCGCATCCTTGTGCACGGCGAGAAAACGCTGGTCAGGCGATGGTCAATCACCGGACAATCCTACATATATATATCCCTATAGTCCCCCCCTTTATTTCCATTAATTACACCTCCTTTTGTAAATAAAAATTTATCTGATTAGAAATATTACACAGTTATTATCCTTTTGGATTTGCGGGCAGGCACTGGCACCTCTTCTATCCTAATTAATTGTTGAGAAAGTTTTTTCAGTTATGCAGCCGTTTTGGTGAAAGAATTTCGTGGAAATAGGAAGATTCCCCTTCGTATTTAGGATTTTTTCTTTGGCGTACATTGGAAATTTTTGATTTAGTACAGTCCAGCAGCCCATTACTTCCATTTTTTTTACTTCTTGGAGCCCGGTTTGCGGACGAGAGCCTTGGAGAATATGCCGCCAGTGGTCCAGTGCGACTTCAGCTTTTCCTCGGTGTTCTTCAGGGTTACTGGATCCGGCAATTTGAGATTGCGAATTGCCTCTAGTTCCATATCTTTGGCATATGACGGAACATCCTTGGGGTATTCAGGGACAGTTTTTACTATAATAGATTTCTCTGCTGCCATGGCCTTCAAAGCCTCAAGGCTGGTCTTCTGCAGAATGGAAAGTACAGAATGAGAGGGGAAGTAAGTAAAGGAGATTAAATTGTATCTAAAATCTAGAATAGCGATAGCGATGCTTTGCCTGCACTGCACAAGCAAAGCATTCAACAGCGAACGCGAGAGGAGAACGTTCTTTCTCTCGCGAAAGAGATCGTTCTTCAAAGATTCTTTCGGTTTACTCTTGTGAGTGAAACCGAAAGAATATTCGGGTTCTACCACTAATATGTGGCATGTACTTACGCCAGCAGATTGCAGAGCATTAGCTGCTATATCTTTGATCCCTTTAAGTGCGCCCATCCATCCTAGTATTTTGTTTCTTGCCATGATCGAAGGAATTTTGTTAGAAAATAGTTATTAATATTTACAAAAAAAGGTGGTTTTCTATGTTGTTTCGTTAGCTAGACACGATTGATACTGAACTGGGAACCAAAGGGCCGGGCTACATGTCTGTGACAGTTCCGTTTGTGTCGATCCAAGGACTACTAGATGGATTCCAGAGACTACTAGATGTGATATTGATATAGCAAATTCGAATTATTTTCCATATTAAGACGATATATATATTAAAGACCACTAATTTCTCTTTGTGCATGGCATAGATAGCGTCCTGACCCAACCAACCCACCACCCATTGAGCGACCACCTCCTGTCGTCTGTTGGTTGGATTTATTTAAAACTAACTGCAAATTAGCTAACAACAAACACGTGCATGGCATGGCGATAATTGGTTAAATCGTACATCTGGCCACGGGGATAGAGATAACAAGTCGCGCCAGATCTAGATCTAGAACAGAGTCGAACAGTTTAACGCTAACACATATAAATCGAAATGCAATTGGTGGGGAGTCCGGACCCGGTGGATTCCGTCTCATATCGGGCTAGTGGTTGAACATTTGTCTTTGGGGGCGTCAATACATATACATAAATATACATAGAGAGAGTATACATAGAGTCCTGGCCCGGTTCCAGCTTCTTCCTGCTTTCCCTCGGGTGAATGCAGATATATATTTTGCATGAGCCTCGATCCAGTTCGGAGTTGGGAGCTGAGGAACCGAACCAGGCGAAGAGAGAGTACGTAATCCTATGGGGTAGATTGATTTGAGTTCCTTCGCGCCGCGAGAAACTACCTGATCCGCAGCTTTGAGCTTTCACAATGTTTCAGGTCCCGCCGACCGACGACTAGTCCGCCGGATAGCCGAAGCTCAGGTGGAGGTTGCACCAGCGGCGGTGCTTGGCGCCCAGCGCCGACTCCTCCCGCCGCACGGCGGCCAGGAAGGGATGCGCCTCAAAGTCCAGCTGTCTCAAGTGCGCCTGCAGGTCCTCCGCAGTCGCTGGGTGTGCCGCCGGCATGCCTGCCTCCAGGCGCACGCACTGCTCCACGATGAACTTGAGCGCGGAACGACGATGCAGCTCGAAGCAATCCCGCAGGCCGTACATGGCCTGCTGCTCCGCGCACAGGCGTATATCGCTGGCGGCCACATTGCAGCAGTAGAGGAAGGAGCGTAGCCTCTGGGTGCTCACCGCCGTGCGATCCATCTTGGGCAGCAGCAGCTCCAGCATGTCCTCCGCCTTGTCAGCTCCCTTCAGGCCATAGTGGGCCAGCAGCTGCTGGAGACTGGCCAACGGGGACGGGCCATTGGGCCCGGGGTCGGTGGCCAGGGCGAAGCAGAGCTCGTAGGCGCGGCTGAGGAGCACCTGGCGGTAGTGGTAGCAGCTGTAGTCGCTGATGTGCTTGCGCATGAACTTCTCCGTGCGCAGCAGCTCCGATTGCAGCAGACACGGGCCGCTCTGCAGGATCCACTGGCGGTGCGACCAGGCGTGGTAGTTGCTGGCACAGCGGTCGGCCGCCCGCTCGCAAATGCCGATCTCGTTGGGCCAGTCGATGGCATCGGCACCTGCAATGGGAATTTGGATTAGTTTCGTCCTATTTCCTCGCTGTCCAGCACTTACTCTGAAAGGAGTAGAGCCAGCGCCGGTAGGCGAACGCCTCGTTGGACTTGGGCTTGATGGAGAGCACCAGGGCGGAGAACTGCAGCTCCTTGTTGATGCTCAGCCGGTTCTTCTGCACCAGCTGGCGGCGGATGTGCCAGAAGGTGGTCACATCGGGATTGATCAGCAGCGCCACGTTCAGGTACTTGGCCAGGACGTCGCTCTGCTGCTGCTGCTGGAGCGTGCGCAGCTGCTGCTGCGACGACTGACGCCGGTGCGAGATGAGCGTGCGATGGGCATGATCGTAGACGTGCTGGGTGCACCACGACTCCAGGCCCAGATTGTGTTCCACATGCACCACCGGCGACTTGTTGCAGTTGGTCTCCTTGGGAATGATCTCGAAGGAGGCGCTGTGGAGGGGCAAACACACATTATTGGCATGGATTCGATGGGAATTCCAAATCAGAGTCCGAACAAATTATGCGTGATCGCAATTATTTGAGTCTAATCTTATCCAGAAATCAAGGAGCGGCCATAAATAGTGGCCACACTTCTAGATTGGTTATCTGCGAGCACGCATAGCATAGTTTCGGTTGGATTCTTCGAGGTTTGGTCGGAACCACTTACAGATCCTGATCCTTGAGGAACACCGCATTGATGTCCCGAATGATCTTCTCGCAGAGCACCTTCTTCTCGTTGCGTTCCTCCTCCATGGCTTCCACCGCTAGACTAACTGCTCTTCCGATGCGGACTCCGCGGGACCGCTTCCGTTCGCGTTCGCGTTCGATTCGGGCGAGGGCTTCAGGCACATTGATTGCTTCCAATTAACATATTAACATGCTCAATTCTTTGGCGTCGCGTTGCTCCTCCGGTTAATTAAGATTTGGGGGGCGTGGCGGCACCGAAGGCTGACGGGCCACGGACTGCGGCCTCCGGACTGCGGTCTACGGTCTACGACTACGCTCTACGGGCTGCCCCCAGTGGCAGCCGCATCACAACAAATAAATTTCAATTAAAAGCGAATTTGTTATTGTTATTGCCGGGCGGCGGCGGCGGCGGTGGGCACGCGAGATCTCAACCCGAACCGGAACGTCCAGGCCGAAGGGGCTGCTGCCCCAACTATTATTACGCGACGGAGGCAGTGGTCACTGCTCCGCTGCTCTGCTCCTCACTCGCCCCGAGTAGATCACGGCAATTCGCTTCGCAATTTGGCAATGTGTTTCTATTTTCTATTTTTTTCTACTTCCACGGAGCGAGCATATGTGCAGTGCGCCGTTGCTGTTGTTGTTTTTGTTGCGCTTTCTGCTGCCTCGGCTTGTTTCTATTATTTTTGTTGTTGCAAACATGTGTTTGCCTGTGTACACGCAGCACCGTTCGCCTATCGATAACCGGGGGCTACCATCGATAAGAAGAAAAAGAGGAAGGAAAAGTAGCTAGAAATAGCTATTAAAATATCAAATTTAATTAATTCATTTTATTTAATCTTAAAATGTCTTATATTCTGTTGTTATTCATTAGTATTAACCCTATGCCAGCCTTATATTAGCTTTGCAACTTGAATTATCTTTGATTTTATCAGATTTCCAAAAATCCTGTTTATAGCCAGATTTGGTTACCTTTAATCGATAACTCTTGAGGCTCAACGCGGTCGCAGTACCAACGGCCATAACGATTTTATTTTTGTTGGAGCACGTGCGCGCCGAAATAGGAAACAACTATTACTGGACAAGCGATTATTAATCTCCAGCCAGGATGCAACAGAACACCTTCCTTCCACTAAACATAAGAAGGCTCCAGCAGCGGGCGCACGTGGAGACCCCGGACACAGTCTACTGGGAGCGTTTGGCGGTACAAAGAAGCAGCAACTAGAGATCAATCTCGATAATTATTTATTATTAATTATTTATTTATTTAGAAACCGGAACAGCTTAAGGAGCACAACACCATCGACTACCTGGACTTCAGCCCCAGCGAACCGGACAACTTTGTGGTGACCTGCTCCGTGCGCGTGCAAATCTACAATCTGGTCACGAAGCTGGTGGTGAAGAATCTCTCGAGGTTCCAGAAGACGGCCTACGGGGCCACGTTCCGCCAAGATGGACGACTGCTGGTAGCCGGCGACGAGGAGGGCCAAGTGAAGCTCTTCGACACCACCAACCGGAGCATCCTGCGCCTCTTCAAGGGACACACGGCGCCGGTGCACCGCGCCTTCTTCACGGCGGACAAAGTGCAGCTGGCCAGCTTTGGCGACGACAAAACGGTGCGACTGTGGGACGTGGCCAACGAGAAGGTGGTGCAGACGTACGAGGACTCGCACACAGACTACATCCGGGCGGGAGCCATGCATCCGCAGGCTGGCTACATGTTCGTGTCCGGCGGCTACGACGGCAAGATCAATCTGTACGACACGCGGCAGGAGACGCCAGTGCAGCGCAGCCTCGATCACGGGGCGCCCGTGGAGTCAATGCTCTTCCTGCCCAACGGAGGAATCTTCGTCAGTGCCGGCGGCAACCAGGTGCGCGTGTGGGACATGATCAGCGGCTGCCGGCTGCTGACGATGATGTCGCAGCACCACAAGACCGTCACCTGCCTGCGCCTGGGATCCGACGGTCGCCGGTTATTCTCCGCCGGCCTGGACCGGCACGTGAAGATCTACGACGTGAGCACATACAAGACAGTGCACACACTGACCTATCCGAATGCCGTGGTCAGCCTGGCCGTGGCGCCCGGGGATCAGGCTGTCGTGGCCGGCATGGTCGACGGACTGGTCTCCATTCGCCGCATGATGGTGGACAGCAAGCCGAGTCACCTGAAAAAGATTAAGGCAGATCGGGCGCGAAAGCAGGAGCAAAAGAAGATGGCCGCGATGGCCAAGCCCGACGTCCCCGCCCAGCCGGTGGACCACGTCATCAAGGACAGAGCCAAGGGGCCGGGCCTGAAGACCTACGACGTGCACCTGAGGCAGTTCAGCCACAAGAAGGCGCTCGACGACGTGATGGCGACGCAGAAGCTGGAGAGTAAGCCGGAGCTGGTGGTGGCCGTAATCATTGACCTGCTACACCGACGGTCCCTGGACAAGGCCCTGATAGGGCGACCCGACCCCGTGCTTATCCAATTCATCGACTTTGTGTCCACCCACCTGGGCGAGGCGCGGTTCATGAGGCCACTGATGAATGCCGCCAACACAGTGCTGGATGTCTTCGAGCGGCAGCTGGTGACCTGCAGTCCGCAGCTAATCAAGGCCCTGGAGCGGCTGTCGGAAGCTGTCAAGGCGGAAATCCAGCTGACCGCCGAGCTGATGGAGCTCAAGGGCGCCATTGACATGCTCATTGGTATATCTTTAGACAGCGGCGAGGGATCGCGCAAGCCGCCCGCCTATGCGGGGGGCGCGGTTAAGGCAGCAAGAATGCAGCCCTCCCAGGCGGCGGAAAGGTACACTGTCTTCGTGGAGTGACCCCAACCTGTCAGAAAACCATCTTTTTAGGTTTAGCGAACAAGTCTTAGCTTATTTAATTCTTAGGAACTCGATGCCAGTGCAAAGGAAATAGTGTAAATAGCTCTGTACGATCAGTGGTGTACGATCATTGTCATCATTCAAATCCAAGATCATGTTTCGCAGAATAGAGAGGGATAGAAATAAATACTAAATGTACGTACACCCAAGGATCCTTCTCTCGTACACCCTGTCTGGTTCGATGATTTTGATTACTTTGGCACTCTGGATATATTAAGTACATATTTTATAGAAGCAATAAACCATCTAAAACTACACCTAGGAATTTTTACTCACCCTTCAGAACAAAAAAAAAGGCAAAACACAAGAGATATAGACGGAAACCAAATAGATTTTATTGGACATTGCTTATGTATAGATTCACTCCATCGATCTTCGTCTACTGCTGCTGCTGGCAAACTCAAACAAAATCCCGTTTGGCTTGGACTCTCCGGTGCCTGCGGACCAATCCCAAACGGAAATTAAACAAGAACAAAAAAAAGAGCAAACATAAGCAGCCGGAGGATGGAGTTATCTTGAGGTCCGTCCCAGTGCAGATCTGTGTGCGAGGTTGGAAGTCAATAAAATAAATATTGGACTCGAAACTAACCGGAGCCTATTTGGAGGCCAACAGGCGCATCAAAAAGCGCCACAAAAAGGAGCCTGGACTGAAGCAGGGCGCCTCGTTGGTGCAGGTGCAGGGCATTTTCCCGTTGCCCATACGGTGCAAAATATAGAGGGACATCAGTCCACAGATTACGACCAGGAATTTAGCCAAGCGGCGGATAAGACGAGCCCAATCGAACTCCTGCTTTCCATTATACTGGGTGGACTTGTCCATGAGCATTTGTTCGCCACTAGCACGGGACATATTGTCGGTTAATTCTTGAAAAAATTTGGTATACACCTAAAGGAGAACACAGGATTATGCTTAACGAAATTTGGATATTTGTGAATTTTAAAAAACACATCGAAATTTATAAAGAAACTTACAAACGCTTAGAAAAGTAACTATTTTTACAAATTTGAACTGTTTGTGAGATCCAAACACTTGATACTACTTGATACTATGAGCAATAACTGAACACTAACATCACAAGCACCTGACACTAGAAGCAGGGCCAGCATGGATGTTTCCATAGCTTGCTTATCCTTTTAGATATAATAAAGTATCTTTGAGTAAGCTGAAATTGTATCCTATAATTATGCTTAACCGATTTAGGTTCCCTGATTCAAGAGACACAAGAGACCATAATAGATATTATGCATGTATATATCCTTCTTTATTAAATACATACTTAAAATGAACATTTCGTCGTGCTCGCCAATATCCGTTTTGAAATGTACAATTGAATTTTGTCTGCCGTTGTACGAGTAATAAAAAAAACGATAATTGTATAAGGGAACTACAAAACAGCAGCTGCCCTCGACGATCGATCCTTATGCATTATACGCCTGCGAATATTTGTAGATCCTTCGTTCGCTCCTCAAAATCTTGATCTGGCTCTATAGCTAAGCATTCGTTTTTTGTTTTCCTTCTCTCTAGATTGTAAATGTAGATTTAGATTTAGGTTTACGTTGTTAATTTACGATTATTTGGAAAGACGAATTTACAATTAGAAGTTGCTCTGCTTAAGCTACACTCTCGCGCTAGTTTTAATATATATATATATTTTTATGTGTATTTATAATTGTATTTATATGTATGTATACGGTATATATATATATATCTATGCCGCTCGATCTCGCCTCGAAGCGCCGCCTTGCCATATATCTTATCCGCTTTCGCGCGCTTTCGCTTACCATTAGAGAAAAAACATATTGTAAGATTACACAATTTGTTAAGCTAAAATAAGAATACAATTAGGCGTCTTAACTAGTTACAATTAGGCGTGTGTGGTAATGGTAATGGTGGTGGTGGAGGTGGTGTGCGTGTGTAAGGTGTGTGTAAGAGAGGTGCTTGATGGAGTGGAGCCACTACAACATTTACAATTGAATTACAAATTAAATTCATATACATAATAACAGATATTGCCTTTACATTTTACACCCTTGATTGGCTCGCCAACTCCCCAATTCCAAGGCTCTGGATTGGATTGGTGTGGCTCGAGGTGCATACTCAATTTGAGGGGGGTTAAGTGGGGGTCACAGTTACATACATGGAGGAGGAAAAGGGACATTTACAAATGATCCTTCTTGGAAATGAAGGGAATACATAATGTGGCCGTAGGGGTCGATTAACAAGTTTTAAAAAATATATTCTGACGCCCTTGAGCCGCGTTGGCACTCTCCCCGGTCTGTGTACGTCCAGACCAGATCGGTTCCCACCAGAGGTGACTGTGAGTGTGTTTAATGACAATGCTGGGCGGAGAAGTTGCCCGAGTCGTCGATGTGTGGAGGATGTCGGGGTGTAAGGGTGTATTGGTGCATGGTGGCTTGCTGTAATCTGAAGGAAAGTGTGCGTCTGGAACGGCTAGCGGCCTTAGCCATCCTCCTTGGGCGGCGTGAACCATCCTGTGGAAATGCACAAAAGAAATTTAATCATTAAAATATCTTCTTGGGGCCCAAGCAAGCGCAACTGACCGTTCTTCTCGTGGATCTGGACCAGAGACTTGAAGCTCTGCTGTGCCCGAGCCAAACTATATTGGCCCTGGCTCAGCGCCTGTTTTGGAAAGAGAGAATGCGTATTAGCAGAGATATAACTTATTAGTGAGTAAAATGTGCTGATATATGGACAAAAATATACAAGAATATAGTGTCCAGGTTATACCTTGGTGGCTCCAAACTGGATGCGCGCCTTTCCCTTGACAAGAGTGGCAGCTATTTGCATGATCACCGCCTCCACGGTATAGGCTGAGCTCCAGCCCTGCTTGGTCAGCAGTTCCATGCAGATGGCACCGCCGATGAGCACATAGCCGCCTGATAATATATGGCTTACTTTAGAGTTGCCAACGAAAGCCGAACTCGACTTACCTGAGATAATCGGATGAACGACCCGCACAAAGGGCGGCTCGAAGGGATACGTCTCCTTGAACAGTATGTTGAGCAGTATGCTGTCCTTGCCCTCCTTCTCCTTCAGCATTAGCAGATCACTGTGCAGGGGGCTGTCGGGGTCGACGGACTTGAGGCGTATATTCCACTCGTAGATCGATTCGTTCACCAGCTCGATCTGATACATGTTCTTCTTGAAGGCGTCCGATCGATAGATATCACGTAGTTCCTTCATTAATCGATCGGTTGCCTGCACGGAACCCGAAACGGAACCCTTAAAGATAAGCATATATGCATTATAATAATATATATATACGTTACACGTTCAACTCACTTTTAAATAGTCTTGTCTTTGACTTTGACGCAGTCTTTCGAGGGTCGCTAAGTGTTCCACTTCCATGTCGTCTTTCTGTAAGTGCAAAAATATATTTTAAGATTATAATCCATAATAATCCATAATAATATACTCTTAAGTAGCTGCTCGCATCAATCCAGATCGATTCCCTGTCATTGAGGGCTCACCTTGTTTGTACTTCGTACATCATCCATTTCCAGCGGCAAATCCTCGTCACCCTCGCTCTCCTGTTCGCTCTCACCAATTGGGTCCTCGATGTCCTCTTGGTCCGAGTCGGTCTCCTCGTTTCCGCCATGCTGCCCTCCGCCGCCAACGCCGCCCCCCGCTCCACCACCGCCGGGTCTCTGTTCGCAGCGCAGTGGCGAAGCGGATGGCGGTGGCGTTTGCAGCGGCAGCGCCAGGTTGTCGATGTCGGGTGGCAGTGGAACGTTGTGTAGTCGGCACAGCTCACGCAGCAGTATGCCCACCTGCAGGGGAGAAGAATTGGGTTCAATATCAGTTTATCCTGGAAGTGATTCGGGGACTTACCTGATTAATCACGTGATTATCACGTCCATTTGTATTGCTAAGTATTTGAACGGCATTTGTTACGCTCGTCTCCTCGCTTTCGGCGAACCAAACTGGCGGCGATGAGGGATACGTTTCCTGGAGGAGAGGCATAAACAATTATTAATATTTAATATGACTCAAGGCTTCATTTATTTGGTTATTTGCACACAAACATACGCCCGCCCTGTGACTGCTTTACTTGGCAAATACCTTTTAGACTTAATTATAACCTTCAAAAGGTTTGCAAGTTAAATATACCTTGAGGCTAGCGAGGAATCTAAATAAAAGCCAAAGAGAGTCTATTTTTTAGTGTTAAGATACTAAGCTTGAAAGAAAAGACCCTTACTACCCCTTAATGAAAGCCTCAGTGACGCTGTTAATATCCCTATAAACAATATGGGACAAATACTGTTTGAATAAGTTAATTTCCGACAATTTTCTTGAAGAGTTGAAGTGCTTAAGCCGCTAGAGAAGAATACGATTGCTCTCTGTGTAGCTTTAACTGCAGAAAAGGGGGGGAGGCTATTCCAATTGCATGTTGTGGGGTGGGTCAAGGACTTTGACTGCGTGTACACCCTCAATTTGTGCGACAGACAAAAGAAATCTGTTGTTTCAAGAGATGCTCTCCGCTCGCCACTCTCCACTCTCCACTCTCCAGTCTCAGCTCTTCACTCACGATTCTCGTTCGCTCGTTCTCAGGTGAATTTGTCGCTCGACGACGCCAGATCTACTTTGCATACACATGTAAATAAACAAATAAAGCGGCTTCTCCGGCGACAGCAAGTACGAAATTATAACCTTTAATTAGATCGTTGAACCAGGCGGGGATCACTGCACAGAGAACAGCTGCTCAGCTGGAGAGGTGGAGCGGCGGAGGACGAGTGCTCGCTGCGAGCTTGACCGACCGACGAGTGAATCATCCCGTTGCTTTTTGTTTTATTTTTTTTATTTGCCAATGAAGGTGAGCGTAAACGTAACTGATATGTGATCGGTTATCGGCAGCACAGGACTAGGCCAGAAGAGAGCACGGCAGAGAGCAGACTACCACACGTACATACATGTGCATATGTACGTACATATATAATTTCATCTCAACTGTGAAGCGTGGGAAATAAAGAATCGACACTCACACACACACAAGAAATCCACAGAGAGAGAGCAAGAAGATGGAACGATCAACCAAGATCAGCGGCACAAAGAAGATGAAGAACAACGGGAAGAGGGGCCAGACAAGGATAGCAAGCAATTTAAGGAAGAAAGGAGAAATTCAATAAATCATACACTCTCACAAAGCCTCTCACAGTATGTAAGCTGTGAGCGATCTTGGAATTTTGGGAAAAATAAATAAATTAATTAAGATAATAATAATATTCTTGAATAATTTATAAAATTGAATGCATTGTTACATATATTTTTGCCTTATCCTAGGGACTTTCCAATTTAAAAGAAAGAAAGGAGAAAAAAGGAGAAACCTGGTAGTACT